>BPLR01006614.1:0-96072 GCA_021605095.1 Caerostris extrusa
CTTGCTTGACATGGCATTTTCAGGTTGTAATTATGTTGAGCACTTTAATCTGCATGTATGCTTTTTTAACACATCGGAAACATATATATAGACTTTGTATATTAGAGAAGCTTCTAATCTGACAGGAAAATATGCAGATGAATAAAAATATTAAAGCAAATATTAAAAAGCAAACAAGAAAAAAGAATTATTTCTCTTAAAACAAATGTACAGTCGTTCTGGAATAACTCTCTGCTTTTTATTAATTTGAGTAGTATGATTGACTAGTGCTGTTTGCAACGCGCTAGGAAGTCACTATATTAAATTGGCAATGCAGGAAGCCTGGCATCGGATGGGTGTAGAAAATTAGATTTGCATCTCAGCATGCTGTAAAATCAACGGGAAATAAAAAGTGAAATAATCCTTTTCAAGAAAACTTGTCACTTTTATTCTGAGTAGAAAATTAGGGTGTTGCAGGAAGAAATGCTTTTGCATCTAAACGTTTGATTGGAAGAATCCTTTGAGTGTACATTATTTACAAGGTGTTTTGCACGCGTATTTAAATGTTTTTACAAAATATTAGAAGTTGTGAGTTAAGTCACGTGAAAAACCTCTTTGTTTTTCGTCTATGCTAAAAATGTTCCTCTTATGTTTATAAAGAAAGGGACATTCTTACTGTACGTATGAAAAGATAAAATTGCTCTCCATTTATTTGTATGAAATAATTAATGCCGGACATGAAAAACTTACTACATGTGTGAAAGCTATGATATTGTCTCTCTACTTTTCTTGGATTCTTTTTGTTACGCTTACGAGTGGTTTGTTATTTATTTCTCGTAATCCCAAGTTAACTCAAATTAAATATAATAAATAGGTTTTAAAAATGTCGCATTGGTAAATAAAAGTACCACCTTGTAATAAAAAGCTTTATCATTCTTTTATCGTAGTCTGGTTCAGTTCGTCTGAAGAAGACATGTGCTGTGTTTAACTATGACGCTAAAAGAGCTCAAACTGGCATGAAAATAGGTATTTAGTCATTATATTTAATAAATCGAAATAGTTAGAGGGAATATTAATTAATCAAATGATATTATAAATGTATCAAACTATATCAATGTGTATCAAATTTTTCATAAATGTATGTCATGAAATCCTACAGCATTTATTTATCTCTGGAATATAAATCTAACTTTATCAGAAAAATCATAAAGTCTTCATACAGCAATATTAATCACTCAAATCATTAAAAAAATGATTAAAATCAAATCAACATTGTGACTACTTATCTCTTGTTAAATAAATTTTATCTTTTATCGATATTTCTTTTTTTTTACATCCTACTCATAATAAAAAAAAAAAAAACATGCATTTTCATGAAATCTATTAAGATAGTGGAAGTAAAAAACGTTAAGTAGCTAGTACAAATTACAGCTCAATTACATAAACCATCCAAAAGCACTTAAATTTATTTTCTTTTTAATAATATTGAATTTGCCTTGAGAAGAATATCACACCGTTAAATAAACACACATAAAAGAATATAATTTTTTTCTTTCTTTTATTTATTTTCTAGAGCTCTTTTTTCCAACGTCTTCAGATATATTTCTCAAATTACAGATCTTTTTTCTTCTTATTCTGACTGGAACCAAAGTAATTTTCTTCGCATACATTGGTGAAGATTATGCAAAAACACATCAAACGCATCTGGTCTCTGAATTAAAAATCTAATCAAGCAGAATATCCAGCTCAGTTTCTAATTTATTTCCTTACTTCTCAAGCTTGCTTGACATAGAAGTTTCACGTTGTAATTATGTGAGTACTTTATTCGTAAACTTTTTTACGCATCGAAACATATATAGACTTTATATTAGAAAACCTGCCAATATAGCAGAAAAAAATATGCAAATGATTAAAAAGATTAAAGCAAATAAGAAAAAAAATATTTATTTATTAATAAAGTGAAATAGTCTTGTGCCTACTTTTAAAAAACTCGTCCTAAATTTCATTTGAAGTACAGTAAATTAAAGTTGAGAAAACGGGAAATGAAGAATTTTTTTATAATTCTTACATTAGAGTGAAAAAAAAGAATCCTTTTAATTTTTTAACACTGTTTTTTTTTTTTTTAAAGATATATACGGTATTTAAATATTTTGATATTGAAGTTATTAGTTAAGACAAAACCTTTTTTTGCATAAGAAAGGTTTTAAGTTTATAAAGAATGTTAAATAGTTTCCTTTTTTATGAAAGATAAAAATTGTTTAATTTCTTTATATGAAGTAATTAACAGCTTAATGTAAAAAATTACTACAATGCCAAACATATTTATTTCTATTTTCGGATTTTTTTATTTTTGCTTATAGTTGTTTTGATATTTTCTAATCTTAAGTTAATATTTCAAATTTAGCAGAAATTTCTTTTTTAAATACATTGATAAATAACATGTTTCTTTATTGCAAAAATCATCAGAATTCAAGACATAGTTATTGATACAAACCATATTATTTTATTAGAATATTCTGAATTATGAATTTTTCGAAGAAAGACCAACGACTATCCTGTATGTGTTGATAAGATAAACAAAGTCTATATTTATTCATATTCTACAAATTAAATGCTCATGAGTTAAAAAAGAAATAACAATTATGTTTCATTAAATTGAATTATTAAATGTCTGTTATAACTTCATTTATGAATAGCAATAACATAAAAAAATTGTAAAGCATTTATTTATCTCTCAAATATGAATCTAATTTTATATAAAAATCATAAAGACTTCTATTACCCAGAAAATTAATCAACCAAATCATTAGCAAAATAATAAAAATCACTTTTACAATGTGACTATTCGTCTCTTGTTAAATAAATGTTATCTTTTATCGAAATGGCTTTTTTTTTACATCTACTCATAATACTTTAAAAAAGGCCTTTTTTTCATAAGAACTATTAAGATAGTGGGAGTAAAAAAAAGTTAGGACAAATTACAGCTCAATTACATAAACCATCCAAAAAAGCACTTTAATTTATTTTTAATAATATTGAATTTGCCTTCGAATTGAGAATATCACACCGTTAAATAAATACACACTTCTAAAAAGAATTTTTTTTTTTTTTTTTCTAGAGCTCTTTACCGACGTCTTCAAATATATTTCTCAAATTACTGATCTTTTGTTCTTCTCCTGACTGGAACCAAAGTAATTTTCTTCTGCATACACTGGTGAAGATTATGTAAAAAATGCATCAAACGCATCTGGTTCTGAATTAAAAATCTAATCAAGCAGAATATCCAGCTCAGTTTCTGAATTTCCTTTTTTTTTTTCGCTTCTCAGACTTGCTTGACATAGCATTTTCAGGTTGTAATTATGTTGAGCACTTTAATCGTATGCTTTTTTAACACATCGGAAACATATATAGACTTTATATTAGAGAAGCTTCTAATCTGATAGGAAAAAAAATATGGCGATGAATAAAAAAGATTAAAGCAAATATTAAAAGCAAACAAGAAAAAAGAATTATTTCTCTTAAAACAAATGTACAGTCGTCTGGAATAACTTGTGCTTTTTATTAATTTATAGTATGATTGACTAAAGTTTTTGCAACGTTTTTTTGCAAGTCATAATAAATTACAATACGAAGCCTGGAATCGGATGGGTGTAGAGAAAATTAAATTTGTATTCAGCATGTTGTAAAATTAACGGGAAATAAAAAAAGTGAAATAACTTTAAAAAACTTGTCCCTTTTATTTGAGTAAATTAAAGTTGTAAAAAAAAGGAAGAATTTTTTTTTTTGTATAGCTCTCACGTTTGAGTGGAAGAATCCTTTTAAGTGTTTTTTACATTATTTAAAGGTGTACACGGTATTTAAATATTTTAATATTGAAGTTGTGAGTTAAGACACGAAAAAACCCTCTTTGTTTTTGTTCATAAAAAATGTTTTATGTTTATAAAGAAAGGGACATTCTTTCTTTATTTATGAAAGAGAAAAATTGTTTCATTTATTTGTATGAAATAATTAACGTTATAATGAAAAAAAAAAACTTACTATAATGTGTGAAATATATTTGTTTCTATTTTCGGATTCAATTTTTGCTTATAGTTAGTTTGATATTTATTTTCATAATCCTAAGTTAATAAATTAAATATAATAGATATGTTTTAAAATACATTGATAAATAAAATTTACCACCTTGTAATAAAAATTTATCAATTCTTTTATCATTTTTTTTTAGTTTGGAATTAGTCTGGAAGAAGACATGTGTTTAACTATGACGTTAAAAGAGCTCAAGTTGGCATTTAAAACAGTGCTACCTTAGTCATTATATTTAATAAATCGAAATAGTTAGAGTGGAACATTAATTAATCAGTCAGATATTATAAATTGTATCAAATGCCATATCAATGTATCAAATTTTTCATAAATGTATCTCTCAAGAAATCCTACAGCATTTATTTATCTCTCGAATATAAAAGTCTGACTTTATCAGAAAAATCATGAAGTCTTCTCTTACACAGCAAATTAATCAATCAAATCATTAAAAAATGATAAAACTCAAATCACATTGTGACTACTCGTCTCTTGTTAAATAAATTTTATCTTTTATCGGTATTGCTTTTTTTTACATCCTACTCATACTTAATAATAAAAAAAAAACATTTTTTTTTTTTTCATGAAATCTATTAAGATAGCGGAAATAAAAAAAAATTAAATAGTCAGGACAAATTACAGCTCAATTACATAAACCATCCAAAAGCACTTTAATTTCTTTTCTGTAATAATATTGAATTTTCCTTCCGAATTGAGAATATCACACCGTTAAATAAACACACACTTCTAAAAGAAAAATTTTTTCTTTCTTTCTTTCTAGAGCTCTTTTCCAACGTCTTCAGATATATTTCTCAAATTACAGATCTTTTTTTTTTTCTACTTTCTGACTGGAACCAAAGTAATTTTCTTCCGCATACATTGGTGAAGATTATGCAAAAATTCATCAAACGCATCTGGTCTCTGAATTAAAAATCTAATCAAGCAGAATATCCAGCTCAGTTTCTGAATTTATTTTTTACTTCTCAAGCTTGCTTAACACAAAAGTTTCACGTTGTAATTATGTTGAGTACTTTAATCGTAAGCATTTTTTTTTTACGCATCGGAAACATATATAGACTTTATATTAGAAAACCTGCTAATATAGCAGAAAAAAAATATGCAGATGAATAAAAATATTAAAGCAAATATAAAAAGTAAACAAGAAAAAAATATTTATTACTCTTAAAACAATGTACAATCGTCTGGAATAACTTGTACTATTTATTACTTTGTAGTATGATTGACTAAAAGTTTTTTGCAACGTTTTATTGCGAAGTCAAAATAAATTACATTACAGAGCCTTGAATCGTATGGGTGTATAGAAAATTAAATTTGTATTCAGCATGTTGAAAATTAACGGGAAATAAAAAGTGAAATAACTTTTAAAAAACTTGTCCCTTTTATTTGAGTAAATTAAGGTTGTAAAAATGAAGAATTTTTTTTTTTTTTTTTTATAACTCTCACGTTTGAGTGGAAGAATCTTTTTTAAGTTTTTTTTTTTTTTACATTATTTAAAGATGGACACGGTATTTAAAATATTTTAATATTGAAGTTGTGAGTTAAGACACGAAAAAAAAACTTTTTTTTTGTTCATAAAAAATGTTTTTATTTCTATAAAGAAAGGGACATTCTTTCTTTATTTATGAAACAGAAAAATTGTTTCATTTATTTGTATGAAATAATTAACGTTAAAAAACTTACTATAATGTGTGAAATATAATTGTTTCTATATTCGAATTCAATTTTTTGCTTATAGTTATATTTATTTTTATAATCCTAAGTTAATATATTAAATAAAACAGATATGTTTTAAAATATATTGATAAATAAAATTTTCTTTTTGTAAGAAAAATCTATCAATTCTTTTATCATTTTTTTAGTTTGGAATTAGTCTGGAAGAAGACATGCGTTTAACTTGACGTTAAAAGAGCTCCAATTGGCATTAAAAACAAACAAGTCTACCTTAGTCATTATATTTCATAAATCGAAATAGTTAAAGTGGAATATTACTTAATCAGTCAGATATTATAAAATGTATCAAATACCATATCAATGTATCAAATTTTTCATAAATGTATGTCAAGAAATCCTAACAGCATTTATTTATCTCTGGAATATAAAATCTAATTTTATCAGAAAAATCATAGTCTTCTCTTACACAGAAAAAATTAATCAAAAAAATCATTAAAAAATGATAAAAATCAAATCACATTGTGACTTTGTCTCTTGTTAAATAAATTTTATCTTTTATCGGAATTGCTTTTTTTTTTACATCTTACTCATAATACTTTTAAAAAAAATTTTTTTTTTCTATGAAATCTATTAAGATAGTGGAAGTAAAAAAAAATTAAGTAGTCAGGACAAATTACGGCTCAATTACATAAACCATCCAAAAGCACTTTAATTTCTTTTCTTTTAATAATATTGAATTTGCCTTCCGAATTGAGAATATCACACCGTTAAATAAACATGCACTTCTAAAAAGAATTTTTTTTTTTCTTTCTTTCTTTCTAGAGCTCTTTTCGAATCTTCAGATATATTTCTCAAATTACTGATTTTTTTTTTCAACTTTCTGACTGGAACCAAAGTAATTTTCTTCTGCATCCATTGGTGAAGATTATGCAAAAATACATCAAACGCATCTGGTTCCTGAATTAAAAATCTAATCAAGCAGAATATCCAGCTCAGTTTCTGAATTTATTTTACTTCTCAGACTTGCTTAACACAAAATTTTCAGGTTGTAATTATGTTGAGTACTTTAATCGTATGCTTTTTTACACATCGGAAACATATATAGACTTTATATTAGAAAACTTCTAATATAGCAAAAAAAAAAATATGCAGATGATTTAAAAGATTAAAAGCAGATATAAAAAGCAAACAAGAAAAAATATTTATTTCTCTTAAAACAAATGTACAGTCGTCTGGAATAACTTCTGCCGATTTATTACTTTATAGTATGATTGACTAAAAGTTTTTGCAACGTCTTTTGCGAGTCATAATAAATTACATTACGGAGCCTTTCATCGGATGGGTGTACATAAATTAAATTTGTTTTCAGCATGTTGAAAATTAACGGGAAATAAAAAAGTGAAATGCCTTTAAAAAACTTGTCCTTTTATTTGAGTAAATTAAAGTTGTTAAAAATGAAGAATTTATTTTTTACACTCATGTCCATAAATTAAGTAATTCAGAATTAAAGGTGTACAGTATTTAAATATTTTTAAAATTGAAGTTGTGAGTTAAGAATTATCATACACATCTTGAAAAGAATATGCAAATTACAAAAAACCACCAGATGGCGCGGATAGTACGTCACAATGACGAGTGTAATTTAGGGGTATATAAGGAATAGTGGAAAAGAAGTAAAATTGTTCACAAGCGCTGAAAAAAGCATTTCAGTGCAATAACCGCATAGTTATGGCACAAAGGAAGTTAATTTGATGATTTTTACGTGGTAGAAATATCGGACGACTGGAATGTGGACGTACCCAGCTGGAAGTACCCGAGGAACTTGGAATCGCCCTGAGTGTCATCTCCAGGCTTTGGCAACTATTCCAAGATGATGGTAACTATGACGTTAAAGATGTTATTTAAAACAGTCGCTCCCGAGTTACAACGCCGAATGAGGACCGGAACATTTAAGCAGTTACTGCCAGAATTATAAAGACGGATCAAATGCCATCTGGCAATGTCGTCAGCTTTCTTCAGCTAACGACAGTTTCAAGCAGACCGTACAGACTCTGGAATATAAATCTAATATGCTCGTAGGCCTGTCATAATGTGTTCCACTTACCGCAACTCATCTGTCAAATCATTAAAAAATGATTAGAAATGCATTGTGGACATTGCAACTAGTGGTCTCTTGTTGATGCTTTCCGACGAATCCAGGTTTTTTTACAGTCTGATTCTCGCTTAAAAAAAAAAAAAACTTTCATATGGAGAGCGCCAGGTACCCGTTACCACCAAGAGAACACCAATGAACGACACCGTTACGGTGGTGCAGGATGACTCGTTTCCAAAGGACTTTAATTTCTTTTCAGAATGATATTGCATTTCAGAGTGTAACGATGAGAAGGCCACAACCGTTAAAAATGTCACTTCTAAAAACAACATTTTTTCTTTCTTTCTTTCTAGAAGCTCGCCATGGGTGCTTGAGATTTATTTTATGGATGACAATCTTTTTTTTCCTCACCTTTCAAACATTGTAGATGAATTTTCTTCATAATTGGAGGATATCACCCGTATCAATTGGCCGCATCTGGTTTTCTGACTTAAAAATCTAATCAGAGCAGAATATGCTGGCCGTTTCGAATTTATTTTTTTTTACTTCTCAAGCCCCTCCCACATAGAAGTTTCGACGGAATTATGTCGAGGGCTTTAATTGATAAGCTTTTTTACGCATCCAAGATCATATTGATAATTTGATAGAAAACCTGCTAATAGGCAGAAAAAAAAAGGCCTGTATTGCATCGTCCTTAAAGAAATATAATATTAACCATCATAAAAACCATGTTATACTCTTTTTTGTAAATAGGTTCAATTTTGAAATTTGTTCTTAGGGAATGAAAATCTAAAAGTTTTTATTAATTTGTCAAACATATAGCATCTTTTTTTGCTCGAATTTTACAGAAAATTAAATTTGTTTAATAAATATACGGGAAGAAAAAGTTAAATTTGCCTTTAAAAAAACTTGTCCTTTTATTTGCCAGAAATTATTAGTCCTTGAAAAATGGACATGATTTTTTGTATAACTCTTACGTTTGAGTGTAACAATCTTTTTAAGTGTTTTTTTTATACAATTTGAAGATATACACGGTATTTAAATATTTTAATATTGAAGTGGTTAGTTAAGACAGATAAAAAAACTTTTTTTTTTTTTTTTTGTGCTTAAGAAATGTCTTAAGTTTATAAAGAAAGTGAAACAGTTTCTTTATTTTATGAAAGATAAAAAATTGTTTCACTCATTTATGAATTAATTTACAGTATAATTAAAAAAAATACTACAATGTGCCAAACTTGTTTCTTTCTATTTTGTTTCTATTATATTATTTTCTAATGATAAGTTAATATTTTAAATATAGTAGAATTGTTTTTAAATACATTGATAAATAACATATGTCTTTATTGCAAAAACATCTGAATTCAAGACATAGTTATTGATACGAACCACATTCTTTTATTAAAATACTCTGAATTCTTATTAATTTTAGAGAGACCAATGACTATCCTATACGTTTTGAGAAGATAAACAAAGTCTATTATTCATATCGTGATTCTACAAATTAAATGCTCATGAATTAAAAAAAGAAATAATAATTTTGTTGCATTAAATTTAATTATTAAATGCCTGTTATAGCTTCACTTATGAATAGCAATAACATTAAAAAAAATTCTCAAAGCATTTGTTTATCCCTGGAATATAAAAGTCTAATTTTATTTAAACCATAAAGTCTTCTATTATACAGAAAATATTAATCAACCAAATATTTATAACAATGATAAAAATCATTTCACATTGTGACTGTTTGTCTCTTTTAAATAAATTTTTATCTTTTATCTAAATTGCTTTTTTTACATCATACTCATAATAATTTAAAAAAAAAAAAAATTTTTTTTTCATAAAAAACTATTAAGATAGTGGAAGTGAAAAAAAATTAAGTACTTAGGACAAATTACCGCTCAATTACATAAACCATCGAAAAGCACTTTAATTTCTTTTCTTTAATAATATTGAATTTGCCTTCGAATTGAGAATATCGCACCGTTAAATAAACACACAGTTCTAAAAAGAATATTTTTTTTCTTTCTTTACTTTCTTTACTAGAGCTCTTTTCCGACATCTTCAGATATATTTCTCAAATTACTGACCTTTTTTTTTTTTTCTTCTTCTTTTGACTGGTTCCAAAGTAATTTTCTTCTGCATACATTGGTGAAGATTATGCAAAAATACATCAAACGCATCTGGTTTCTGAATTAAAAATCTAATCAAGCAGAATATCCAGCTCAGTTTCTGAATTTATTTTTACCTAAAGCTTGCTTGACATAGAATTTTCACGTTGTAATTATGTTGAGTACTTTAATCGTAAGCTTTTTTACGCATCGGAAACATATACAGACTTTATATTAGAAAACCTGCTATTATAAAAAAAAAATATTTAGCTGAATAAAAAGATTAAAGCTAAAATAAAAAGCAAACATGAAAAAAAATATTTATTACTCTTAAAACCAATGTATAGTCGTCTGGAATAGCTTGTGCCTCACTTTGTAGTATGATTGACTAAAAGTTTTTGCAAATATTTTTTGTGACTCATAATAAATTACATTACGGAGACTGGAATCAGATGGGTGTAGAGAAAATTAAAAAAATTAAATTTGCATTCAGCATGTCGAAAATTAACGGGAAATAAAAAGTGAAATAACTTTAAAAAAATTGTCCCATTTATTTGAGTAAATTAAAGTTGTGAAAAATGAAGAATTTTTTTTATAACTCTTACGTTTGAGTGTAAGAATTTTTTAAGTGTTTTTCCCGCTATTTAAAGATGTATACGGTGTTTAAATATTTTAATATTGAAGTTGTTAGTTAAGATACACAAAATCATTTTATTTTTGTGCGCAAGAAATGTTTTAAGTTTATAAACAAAAAAGTGAAATAGTTTTTTATTTATGAAAGATAAAAATTGTTTAATTCATTTGTATTAACTAATTAACAATATAATGTAAAAAAAAATAATATTATTATGTTTCAAACTGGAAACTGAAGTTGGATTCACCTTGGCTATCGACGCGAGAGGTTTTACACTAATTGTCAAAAATTTCATCGAAGTGTCGTCGTTCGAATCTTGACCCTCTTTCTTGAAGCCGGTTGCTCACTTTGCTATTAGATATGAAATGTTATACTAAAAGTTTCAACTGTAATAATAAATGCCGATTCAAATTTATTCATTTGAGTTGAAAAATTAACATTATTTATGTCCCAAGAAATATATAAAAACATGGTAAATATAGAATCTAAAAATTGCATTACTAAAAAAATATACTTTACTAAATGTGAAATTTGTCGATTAAAATTTTTAAATTTAATGCTGGATACATAAAACATCAAGTAGAAAATTAAATTTATAACATAGATCACATCATTAGATTATTTTAATTTACGCTACAAAAACCCTTTAATGTGTTGAAGGATTATTTAACACCCAATAATTATCGCACTAATTGGATTTAAAGGATTTCAATGAGAGACATGAAAATATTAAAAATATATATTCGGCATGGCAGATGCCATCCACCATTGCATATCTTAAGCGGATCAGCCTTCCAGACGACTTACTTTTCTGCAGAACTATTCGCGTTCATTAGTGCTGGAGGCTCGTTAGCAGGCTTCTTGGTGCTTCAGGTGGAATTACAATCGTTCGTGCAATTAATGCCTCTTGCATCTTTTAACTCAGTAATCTTTAATGGACTTTCTCTATCTCCGATCAGACGGCATGCAAGTCCGAGCATGGTGTTGGCAATCTATCAGTTGCCCACTTTCTGGTGTTGATTTTCTTAGAGTTCTGTTCGAGTTATCGTTATCTTGGGTGCCATCCAGGCGCTTAATGAAGGAGATGCGTTTTAATAAATGCGCGAGCCCCTTTAATGATGACTTTTAAAAGTTTCTCGTCTTATGGTTAATTATATTGCATTGATCGTATTGGATGGGAATGATGTGAGTTTGCTGGATTGCTGGTGAGCAAGTGTGTGATAATGAACATACATATTTATAGCTGATAATGTTATATCCAAGTGATAAGAATAACGTAAGTTCTTTTAAGATTTATGAAATATTGATTATTTTAAATACAGATCGCAGTCGGTTGCAAATTGGCAAGTGCTCTGCTCTTTACCAAGGCTCCAAATTCGAATCCTGGAGGGGACATGGATGTTTGTTAGGATTCGGAATCCACTTTAAACTCTAGGTCCCGGTCTGTTTACCCCTCGTGCGAGAAAGTTAACAATAGCGCGACAAACTTCCATTCCATTTGGTGGCCTGGTGGCCAATTGGTTATCGCTTTGTGCTTTGGTCCCACATGCTTCAAATTCGACTCTGATGGTGGTATGGATATTTGCTAGTGGTTCGGAATCCAGGTTAAAATGCAGGTCCCGGTCTAATTAGTGGAAAGTGAGAACAAATAACCGTAGAGCGACGGATCAAACTAAATCCACTGTAATTGCGCATGTTGCCACTAGGCATGAAACGTTATACTAAAAATTTCAATCGTAATACTGAAATTCAGATATAAATTTATTCCCTGCAATTGCAACATTTTAATATTTTTATGTTCCAACTCATATTTAATAAGATCATATATATACTATTTAAAAACTGCATTTCTAACATTCTTGAAGTAACAAGTCTTCTGTACTAAGAATGATATGTGCCGATTGAAATTTTATAATCCATTTAATTCTGGATACATATAAAATAGTGTAGAAAATTGAATTTAAAACAACGATAACTTTATTGGATTATTTTAATTTATGCTACAAAAACCCTTTAATGCGTTGAAGGATTATTTAACACCAAATAATTATCACAGTAATTGGATTTAAAGGATTTCAATGAGAGACATGAAAATAAAAAAATTTTTATTCGACATGGCGGATGCCATCCACCATTGCATGTCTTAAGCGGATCAGCCTTCCAAACGACTTACTTTTCTGCAGAACCATTCGCATTCATCAGCACTGGAGGCTCGTTATCAGGCTTCTTGGTGCTTCAGGTGGAATTCAATCGTTCGAGAAATTAATGCCTCTTGCATCTTAAAACTCACTAGTAATCTTTAATGGACTTTCTCTATTTCCAATCAGACAGGCATGCAGGTCCGAGCACGGTGTTCGTAATCTATCAATTGTCCACTTTCTGGGAGTTGATTTTCTTAGAGTGTTATTCGAGTTATCGTTATCTTGGGTGCCGCCATCCAGGCGCTTAATGAGGAAGATGCATTTTAATAAATGTGCGAGTCCTTTAATGATGACTTTTAAAAGTTCCTCGCCTTATGGTTAATTATATTGCATTGATCGGATCGTACTAGATGGGAATGATGTGAGTTTACTTATGAGCAAGTGGGTGATAATGGGCATAAATATTTGTAGCCAATAATATTATGATCAGTGATTAAAATAATTTAAGTTCTTTTAAAGTTTATGAAATATTGATTATTTTAAATAAATTTCTCCGTCTGGTGGCCAATTGGCTCTTGCTCTGGCCTTTGTTACCACAGGCTTCAGATTCGAACTCTGGTAGTAACATGGATGCTTGTTAGTGGTTTGGAATCCACGTTAAACTGCAGATCCCGGTCTAATTAGCCTATAGTGTGCATAAAATGACCGTAAAGCGACGAACCAAACCAAATGCATTCCAATTGAGCACGTTACCCTTAGTAATGAAACATTATACTAAAAATTTCAATCGTAATACTGAAATGAAGACTTAAATTTATTCTTTGCAATTGCAACGTTTTAATATTTTTATGCTCCAGCACATATAAAATAATATTATTGATTATCTTATTATATAACATAATAGACGAAAAACCTAATTTTACATAATCGTCATAATACATAAACGACGTAAAAATTCTGTTTTATTAAATATGAAATTTGCCAATTGAAATTTTTATAATTCATTTAATTCGGGATACATAAAATGAAGTGCAAAATTAAATTTATAACATCAATTACTTTATTAGATTATTTCAATTTACGCTGCAAAAACCCTTTAATGCATTGAAGGATTATTTAACACCAAATAATTATAACACTAATTGGATTTAAAGGATTTCAATGGGAGACGTAAAAGTATCAAAAATATCTATTCGACATGGCGGATGCCATGCACCAGCATATCTTAAAGGGATTAGCCTTCCAGACGACTTACTTTTCTACAGAACCATTTCGCACTCATCAGCTTTGGAGGCTCGTTAGCGGGCTTCTTGGTGCTTCAGGTGGAAGAGTGGAATTCCAATCGTTCAAGCAATTAATGCATCTTGCATCTTTAACTCGGCGATCTTTAATAGACTTTCTCTCTATCTCCAATCAGACGGGCATGCAGATTCGAAGAATGGTGTTCGCAATTTATCAGTTGTCCACTTTCTGGAAGTTGATTTTCTTCGAGTGTAGTTCGAGTTATCGTTATCTTGGGTGCCATCCAGGCGCTTAATGAGGAGATGCATTTTAATAAATGTGCGCGTCCCTTTAATGATGACTTTTAACAGTTTCTCGCCTTATGGTTAATTATATTGCATTGATCGGATCGTACTGGATGGGAATGGTGTGAGTTTACTGGTGAGCAAGTATGGGATAAGGGCCATAAATATTTGTAGCAGATAATGTTATATTCAAGTGATAAATATAAATTAGGTTCTTTTCAAATTTATGAGATATTGATTATTTTAAATACAGATCGCAGTCTTATGGTCAATTGACTAGCGTTGTGGCCTTTGGTACTACAGGCTTCAGGTTCGAATTCTGGTTGTGGCAGGGATGTTTGTTAGTTGTTCGGATTCCCCTTTAAACTGTAGGTCACGGTATGTTTAGCTCTTGTGTGTACTTGAGACCTCTTCCACTCCAATTGGCGGCCTGTTGGCCATTTGGCTATCGCTTTGGTCCCACAGGTTACAGGTTCGACCCATGGCGGTGCCTTGGATCTTTGTTAATGGTTTGGTATCCACATTAAACTGCAGTTCCCGGTCGAATTAGCCTAAAAAGTGTGCACACAATGACCATAGAGCGACGAAACAAACGAAATCCACTCCAATTGCGGAAATTACTAGACATGAAACGTTATACTAAAAATTTCAATCGTAATACTGAAATGAAGACGCAAAATTTATTCAGTGCAATTGCCAATATTTGAATATTTTTTTTTGTTCCAGCCCGAATATATTATAACAGGATAAATACAGCATCTAAAAAATACATTTCTAAAATAATTGACGTAAAAAAATCTGTTTTATTAAATACGAAAGTTGCCATTTGAAATTTTTATAGCCCATTTTATTCTGGATACATAAAACTTGAAGTGGAAAATTGAATTTATAACATCGTTTACTTTATTAAATTATTTCAATTTTTCGCTACAAAACCCTTTAATACATGGAAGCATTATTTAACACCAAATAATTATCATTCTAATTGGATTTAAAGGATTTCAATGAGACATAAAAGTATCAAAAATATATATTCGACATGGCGGATGCCATCCACCATTGCATATCTTAAACGGCTCAGCCTTCCAGATGACTTACTTTTCTGCAGAACCATTCGCATTCATCTGCACTGGAGGCTCGTTAGCGGGCTTCTTGGTGTTTCAGGTGGAATTTCAATCGTCCGAGCAATTAATGCCTCTTGCATCTTTAACTCAGTAGTATCTTTAATGGACTTTCTCTATCTCCGATCAAACGGCATGGTAGGTCCGAGCATGGTGTTCGCATTTATCAGTTGTCCACTTTCTGGGAGGTGATTTTCTAAATGTGTTCTTCGAGTTATCGTTATCTTGGGAGCCATCCAGTCGCTTATTGAGGAGGATGCATTTTAATAAATGTGCACCCAGCTTTAATGATGACTTTTAAAAGTTTCTCGCCTCATGGTTAAATATATTGCATTGATTGGATCGTACTGGATGACAATGATGTGAGTTTGCTGGTGAGCAGGTATGGGATAATTGGCCATAAATATTTGTAGCTGATAATGTTATATTCAAGTGATAAAAATGAATTAAGCTCTTCGCTGTATGATGGCCAATTCGCTAGCTTTGTGGCCTTTGGTATCACAGGTTCCAGGTTCGATTTCTGGCAGTGGAATGGATGTTTGTTAGTGATCCGTAACCCACGATAAACTGCAGGCCCCAGTCTAATTAGTCTAAAGTGTGCACAAATTGACCATTGAGTGACCAGCCAAACCAAATCCTCTCCAATTGCTACTAGACATGAAATTTTATACAAAAATTTTCTTAATAATGAAATGAAGATTTAAATTTATCCATTGCAATTGCAACATTTTAATATTCTTATTTCCATACCATGTATAATAAGATGATGAATAATAGTTTCTAAAAAATGCATTTCTAAAATAATCGACTAAAAAAATCTGCTTTACCAAATATAAAACTGCCAGTTGAAATTTCTATTGCCCATTTAATTCGGAACACATAAAAAAATGAAGTGCAAAATTAAATTTATAACATCAATTACTTTATTAGATTATTTCATATACGCTACAAAAACCCTTTAATGCATTGAAGGATTATTTAACACCCAATAATTATCACACTAATTGGATTTAAAGGATTTCAATGAGAGACATAAAAGTATCAAAAATATATATTCGACATGGCGGATGCCATCCACCATAGCATATCTTAAACGGATCAGCCTTCCAGACGACTTACTTTTCTGCAGAACCATTTGCATTCATTAGCACTGGAGGCTCGTTAGAAGGCTTCAGGTGGAATAGTGCAATTCCAGCCGTTCGAGCAATTAATGCCTTTTGCATCTTTAACTCTCTAGTAATCTTTAATGGACTTTCTCTATCTCCAATCAGACAGCGTGGTAGGTCCGAAGCATGGTGTTCGTAATTTAACAGTTGTCCACTTTCTGGGAGTTGATTTTCTTAGAGTGTTATCGTTATCTTGGGTGACATCCAGGCGCTTAATGAGGAGGTGCATTTTAATAAATGTGCTCGCCCTCTAATGATGACTTTTAAAAGTTTCTTGCCGTATGGTTAATTAAATTCCGTTGATCGGATCGTACTAGATGGGAATGATGTGAGTTTTGTTGAGTAAGTATGCGATAATGGCCATAAATACTTGTAGCAGATAATGTTATATTCAAGTGAAAAAAATGAATTAAGTTATTTTCATATTTATAGTATAGTAATTGATTTTAAATGCAGATCAGTCCAAAATATTCCATCATGAATTTCAATTAAAAAAAAAGTTTTAGAGTTTAAAGTTAAAATGTAAAAGTTTCTCGCCTGATGGTTAATTATATTGCATTGATCGTACTAGATGGGAATGATGTGAGTTTGCTGGTGAGCAAGTATGTGATAATGGTTGTAAATATTTGTAGCAGATAATGTTATATTCAAGTGGACAAAATAAATTTTTCTTCATATTTATAAAATAGTGATTAATTTAAATACAGATTATTCAAAAAAAATTCCATCATAAATTTCAATTACCGGGGTAGAATAAAGCAGTTGGTGTAACGAAGTGGGATTTGCAATGGAAAACTTTTTATGAGGCGAATTTTGATTATGATTTAAAAAATAAAAATTTCATATTTCGGCCAATCATCTGTGGCAGGTTTCGGGTTCAAATCCTGCCGGTGCCATGTATGTTTGTAGTGATTCGGTATCAACTTTAAACCATAGGTCCCGATTTAATACGATCGTAGAGCACGGTGGGGATAGTGTTACCCGCGTCCGTAGCATATCCGTAAGCTCACGCACCTCCTGGGTAGTGCTAAATGAGTAACAGCGGTGCTGCCCTTGCTTATTTAATAAAGATTAACTGTCTCTGTATTTACAGTGCATTAGAAAAAAATATATTTATGCTAAGATAAAATAATTGAAAAACAAATTATGTGACATCAAAACTTGAAGTGAAAACAGCAAACATATTACACTTAATAGCTTAAGGACAAATTTGTTCGAGGTCCAAAAAATCCATTCTTTTATATGCTTGTGGTGTTATAAATTTGTTTACATTGTAACGTTTTAGATAACTTTGTGTGCGTCACAAACAAAATTTATGATCATAGCAAATATTTTAGTTTAAACACATTATATATACTCTTGCACACACACACACACACACAAACCCCTAAAGCATTATTAAAAAAAAAGTGTCTGTTTTTATTTAAATTAAATATGCTTAAAACCCACACAGGGATAGTTAAATAATTAAAAAATTAAGGCCGTATTATCATTTAACCTTGAAGTTTAAAAATCAGTAACTGATTAATTTACCATTGATATGATACATGCTTAAATTACTGCAGTTTTAATTCATAGATAAATATGATTTCTGACGTATGAAAATAGTTGTTTTCCAACTGGAATCAATAAAATTGTACAAAATCAGTTGACCTGCAAATAATCTAATAAGTTTCCATTTGTTTAACAAGTTGATTTCAAATTTCGAGAACTTTGATATTGGGCCATTCACCAGTAGTATAGCAGATAGTTGTGAGATTCAGCGATATAGACGATGCACCATGCTGCACTGCAGGGGGTGTTGCTGCACTGCAACCACATTTATCTACCCCAGTTTGGGTCGAAAATCTAAGAATGGCGGCCTGATGGCCAATTGGCTTTGGTAACACAACTTCAGTTTCAAATCCTGGCGATGGCATGGATGTTTGTGAGTGGTTCGAAATCCAAGGTTTAACTGTAAGCCACCTCTAATTAGCCTAAAGTGTGCACAAAATAACCTTAGAATGACGAACCAATCCAACCCTAAGAATGACATTTTGGGATTTCGCACCATCTTTCTTTACATCAGAGGAATAAATGTCCAGCCTACGGATTTTTCACACCGTCAAAAATTTTACTTCCTAGAACTCTTTTGAAACTTTTACCATTTTTGTTACCTTTTGAACTCTTATCATATGAACTGTAACCGTTACTTCGTCTACGAACTTTTTTCCCAACACTGCATTATTGGCAGTCACCCGTAATAGACGAGGGTTTTGTGTCTGCATTTTTAATTTTGTATTTATCTATCATTTAGTCATCTATAATGGGTCCAATAAAGAATTAGGAAAAGTATTGAAGAAATATTTCAACTGACTAACTACATCCTGATCTTTCGGATACTTCCTCTACGGGTTCATTGGACTAGAAAGGTAAGAAAAATTTTTATACGAAATTTTGTAGTTTAGCTTATTGTTTGGTGTGGTAAAAATGGCCATCCCGGCATAAAAAAAACTTTTGAATAAGGCTGGTGTCAAAGGTTAGATTTCGAATAATTTTTCTTTATGTACGGAATACATAACGAATTATTCATTAAACCCTCCAGCCATATATTAAACATTTATAAACATATTTTTTTATGTTAAATTCGACATTGTCGTTAATTCCATGTATAAATAGTTATAACTACATTTGAAAACAATTATTCTCCATCCATAAACGACAAAAACGAATAAAATCTACCAGCAGGTATTAATGCATAAGCCCATAAAATATACCAACTGCATTGAAAGTGTTCTGTATTGTTGAAGAACACATAAGGGATTGTATAAGTCTAAGAGATGTGGATTTATGCAGTGAGAAAGTATTCTGGAGCAATGCATATTTCATTCATCGCGAGCATTTCAGATATCTGTATTGTTATTGTTTTGGTAATCTGTTTCCTTCTTGACGTTTTCAGGATTTATAACATAAAGCATTTTAGCTTTATTCGTTGTTTTGATAGAATCTGCTATCATTTGTTTTAAAACTGATTTCTGTGAAATATGGTTTTGATAAATGATTCCAAATTTTAGTTTGTGATAAATTTATTTCTTGGAATTTCTTATTTATATCTATATTTTTTTTGAAGTAAACTTTATTGTTTTCTTTCTATAAATTTCTTGATTTTATATATATATATATATATATATATATTATGGTGGAATTTAAATTATTAAAAATATTTTGCAACATTTTGTTGTCTAATGGGTAGCCAAATGTTACGAGATTTTTTTTTTTTAAATTAAAGAAAAACTTAACTTTTTTTTATTGATGAACAAAAATTTGTAAAGGTTTAATTCAAGAATCGTCTGAAAAGCATTACTGATAAAAAGTGAGCCATAGCTCATAATATATTCTTATTCACATTTTGATTAAATGAGTCATAGCTTTTCTTACGTTCTTTTTACACATTCACATTCATTATTCATTTTAATATAAATTTTTGTTTCAGATTTATTTATTGATTAATACATATTAACAATTGATTGAACGGGAGTAAGAATTATTTAAAAATTCTTTGAAATTAAAATGAATTTAAAAAAAATGTAACTGTTCATTTCGTATATCTGTTAACACCAGCAGTATGTAGTATCACCGTTTTTATAAGGAATTTTCTCAGTAGTCGCAAAAAGAACTGTTTTTGTGATGTTAAATTTCACGTCTTTCTTTTATTTTGTGATTAAATTTTGAGTCCGTTTGTAATTTAAAATATAATAAATAATCGTTATTGAGCTATTATAATTAATTCTATTCCCTCCCTTTTCTCACCAGCACCTAAAGTTTCCAATTAATTTTTAAAAAATTTCTTAGCCACAGCTCGTGTTTTTGTATTGTATTGTTTCAACTTGAAAGTAAATGTAAATACTAACCCATAGGATTATTATTAAACCCTTCACAGCTGAAAAGTAATAAAAAAATACATTCACCCGGTAAGACAAAGAAACGGAACAGAATTATATCAGACAGAATTATATCAGACAGAATTATTCAGACAGAATTATATCAGACAGAATTATATCAGACAGAATTATATCAGACATAATTCATAAACAGAATAAAGGTTTAAACGGAACAGAATTACTAATCCTAATATTACCAAATCGAATTTTATTTCTGTGTATTTTAAATAGGAGCGACTACTTTATTTATATTTTTTGAATAACTCTTATTATTTTTCTTCAGATAGTCTAGGTCGTAATTATTTTTACTTTGAAAGAATACTGTTCTGATGTGTTTACTAAATGTTTTCATTGTTAAAATTGTTGACAATTCATTTTTGCACCTCATAAACTTATATTAATCTGTAAAATAGAACGCATTTGTAAAAATAGTTAAATCTAAGGAAAATGTTAATGTTATGTTTTATATTAAGCTATAAATGCTAGTTGATGAGAAGATTCGGAAAAGCAAATTTCATAATGTCACATCGGAACTGTGTCAGCTAGAATTTTACTTTTGCGATTCTCAATGAAGTTCTTTTTTGTTTTGTCTAATGGACTATTGGACACTATTTTTTTGTTTGTATCCATATATAAAATTTTTTTTTTTAATAGATCTTTTTTTCTTGCTGTTATTCGATCGTAAAAGTAACGTATATTTATTGTATTTATGAAGTAAAAAATATTTCAAAATTAGAACTGACATTGAATAGTAAATCATGTATGTCAATTTAATTTATCATTCTGATATAGAGATAGTCAGATATTTATGTAAAAAAAAAAAACCTTCGCAGTATTTGATTTTGATTTTAAAATTTTTATTTGTTATTGGTAATATCGCAGTACCATTAAATTAAATGTTTATATAGCAAATATTTAAAATTAAAAAAATCATTTATATCAAAGGGCTGATTACAAAGCACGAAAAATTTTGAAGATTTTTTCCTAATTTATTTAACAACCATAATTGAGGAGGGATTATTCCAAAAGAACAAAACATATATAACAATAGTTTTCTCAAAAGAACAAACAATAATAGACTAGAGATTATCCGAAAGAAAAATCCATAATTAACGACAAATTATCCAAAGGAAAGGAATAACAAAATACATTCGAGTTAAAAAAAAAAAGCTTATAATTCGTAGTAAACGACAAATAATCCATTACTGACAGTTTTACGACAGATAGATAATCCTTTAGTCTCTTATAATCAACCAAATCAATAATATTAAAAAGTTGATGCCAAAGTTTAATCCGAAAGAAACCAATGTGTTATTGTCTTTTACTTTTTTGAAAGGGAACTCACTTTTCTAAAAGTAGAAAATATCAACTGGGCTGCATATTTTCTTTCAGCACTATCTAGCTTTTTATTGCGTAACTCATTGCAAGAAAAGAAAAACTCGAGAGTTTGACCATATTAAACAAATGTTTTAAATTTTCCGGCTGAGTGCTGAAATATTTTCCAAAGTTCCTTTCTTTTTACCACTAATAGAAAATGACATTTGGAAAGATTATTATTTAGAGCTCTGAAACTACTTTGATGGTTGGTTAGCGGAATTGAAAATTTAATACTTTGATGGACTAACAAAATCTAAAATCTGGTGGTTTACTGAGAATGCCTGTCTACTGACAATGGTATGAAATCGTCTCTTTAGATTTGTTTGGACTATTGCTAAAGCTAATAGAGCTTCATTAAAGAAGATTACTCTACGAGATGGACTGATTTATTTCCTTTTTTTCTCAAGTCACTGCACATGAATGTGACATAACCCTAATTGAAGAAGCTGTACAGTACTAAGAAAAATCATGTGACATTTCATTGGCTCTATCCTTTAATAAATTTGTTTTATCATGAATATATAGTCAAAATCTAATTTGCTTTACGCATGTGAATACGGTGAAACTCAAAAACAGATCTCGAACCCCATTTAGCAAACATTTTAGGAAATGAACATGACGATTACATTCAATACTCCAAGTTATGCGTTTGACTATAAATGCCCTCGTCTGTCACACCATGAGCCATAACATGCATTCCTACAATTTGCTAAAGAATTGCGGACTGTTGATGAAATTGCTCAAGATTTCAAAGCTGTGGTGAAAAACTTTGTAGCAGAAAACCCTCCGTTGTGTGATAGATTCTAATTCTATCTATCACAAACGATACAAAAGAACAAATTGAGCTGAAGAAAGATCAACGAAAACAGCAATATGACAAGAAACGGCGAAAAGTATTTTGCATTAAAGGTGACACAGTTTCGATGACTTTACGTACCATTAGTAGGTTAAGAAAAAAAAATGAAAAGTATTTAATTCATATCGAAGGTTCATGGACCATACGGGATCCTCACCCAAAAATCACCAACATCCAGCCTTGCCAAACCATCATACCCAATAGCAACGTGTACACTTCTGCACGGACCCCCCATCGGAGACTGTGAAACTTTACCATTTCTTCTTCTCAGGAAAACCGATCTCTTCTTATATCTGGAAACGCCTATTTCAAGCCATAGGCAGTGCCTTCTTTATACTGACTGAACTTCCTCAGTAGTGGCCAAGAACTATCATTGTGATATTGAATGTCATTCTTTTATTTTAACAATAACTTTTATGTTTGTCCACATGTAACGTAAAATACAATAAATAATTTTTACATAACTTCAACCCATTTTAATTAATTTTATTTTCCCTTTTCACAAATATTTTTTGTGATTGTTTCCCAGTACCAAAATAAATTAAATATTATTATCATCAATCACTATCGGGCAATATCAAGATCTCACAGTGTTGCCACTCTCAAAAAAAACTTTTGGAAATATATTTTCCTTCATGAAGTTTTTCCTTTTCCTACATTTATTTCCCTAGAAGCTATACGGTTTTCTTAAACAAAAACGCTTTTGAAGAACCATTTCAATTACAAAAGGAAAATTTACAAAAATTGAATCTTTTTTTCAGTTTTCTTTACATAATACATACATATAAATTAAAAATTAATTCGCAGGGAAGAAATATTTTAATATATTTTGCCTGAATATTTTACTTGTCATAACATATGTGTATTTATTAAATTCGGTATATCTTTGTCTTTATTTTGTTAAAATGGATGCTGTAAAATCGCTCGGTTCTCAAAAATGAAATGTTTCCAGCTATGTTCATATTCGTTAAAACACAAACAAACAAACAAACAAATAAACAAATTTCAAGGGTTTTTTTTCAATTCCTAATATTAGTTCACACTCTCTCTATACACATCTTGTTCAAATTTTCAATCGTTAATAAAATACTTTTCATTCATCCAATCAAGTTCAAATACCTTTTTTGAAACTATAGTGGATGACACTTGATTTTAATACAGTTTTTTTTCAAATATTAATTCATTCATTAAATTTCAAACTTAAATCTAAAAAAACCATAATCAATTTCAAACATTATAATTTCAAACTTAAATCTACAAAAAACCCAAAATTAATTAATATTAATTTTAGGTTTTTTAGATTTAAGTTGCATGTATCTACCGATAGATGGCGCCAGATGATAGAGGAAAATTTCAACTTGAAATGTAAACCCTTTTCTTTTCAATTCCTACTATTAGTTTACACTCTCCCTATAGTATTATTAGATATATTTATATATCGTGTTCAAATTTCCAATCATTAATAAATTTTAATTAATAAGAAAGTAGAAATTGAGGTTAATTTTATTTTTAAGTTACTTGTTATTTGATATGTCAATAGCTAGTTTAATGCATAATTTAGAAATTAACTTTAATTCTTATTGACTAAAAAAATATTTCTAATATCTTATTTTCAATTTCAAACCACACGTGCCTTTCGATGATTTATAAAAATTAAATCCCTTTTATTATTTTAACTTTATTTGAAAAATAACGCCTTATTTAATCTGTAAACCTTTGACAAATTATAAAACTGTTTATCATTCAAAGCTTATACTCAGTCGAAAGTACCCATCTATTCAAACCTGCCCAACACAACAATGCCAAATGCTTAATATATCTACTTCTTTTCTTCTTCCCATTGTTGGCAACGGAAAAAAAGAAAGAAACAAGCCTTTATTCGAAGAAAATGGCGCAACCGCAATTCTTCCCAAACCAAAACGATCCCTTCTTTCTTCATGCTTGTTTGCACCTGAGGTGTATGGCGTGGTATCTCGACTCGGGTCTATTCAAGCGATATATTTTCTTTTCTATTGCTGTGTAAGACTTCTTTGTAACCGCCGGCAATTGGTGCATTGTGCAGAAGATTCAAGAAAAACTGTTGACTTGCAGACCCCTGGAACATTGTATTATCTCGAGAGCTGGAAATAAGAAAGATGTTGGGAGTGGGAGGAAAACTTGTTTCTTTAGATAAATATTCCTTCACGCAGATTTTTTTGTGTGTGGTTGCTTGATTGCTATTTAGAAATGTGACTTGAAGAATGAGAGATTTAGTTCATCCGTAACTCCGACTTACATATTGAATTTCGAAAAATAATGATTCATGTTATGGGGGTTCCTTCAATATCTAAAAACAATTTATGCAATGATTTAAACAATTTGTATCATATATAGTCTATAGATTATTACTCTTCATTTTTTGCATATTTTAGTACTTGCATATTTTAAAGTTTATATATTTATTTATACTACTGTTATATATCAATACAGAGAATATAATCTTAATTCATTGTTAAAATTTTTCAACATTTGAAATTAAATAAATTATAAAGAAAAAATTAATCATATTTAATTAGTGACCTTTTAAAATGAAAGATAAAAATAAAAAATGAAAAGTCTGCTACATTTTGAATAAATTTTCTATCGAAAATAACAATGCAATATTTGATACATTTCTATAATAAATACCCCAAATTAGAGGTTGTTCAAAAGTGAATAAGAAGTCAATAACTTCATATGTTTAAAACGGAGAACTATAGAAATTAATTCAAAGAACACTATTTTTGTATATAATAGTTTCATTTAGCTCGATTCTTATGTAAAAGTTACGACATTATGTTTCTACAATGATTCATCAAGTTAAATAATAAAGAAGAAACGGTATTAATGTAGATATTCAATTTAAAAATCGAAGTCAATGAGTACTCTTTTCTTGTAATTTTAGATCAAAGAGGAATTGAGGTGAAATAAAAATAAAAAATTATTTCATGAGAAAGATTTTGAAGTAGAATTATTTAGGTGAAGGAAATTACTCTGAAAGACACCGTAATTGTTCATCGTAATGAGTGACGCAAATTAAAATAAATTAAATCTTTTAACAGATACTATATTTTTAAAACGTACGATGGAAAGTAATACCATTTCAACAAAATACTTTAGTGTTAGTAATAAACAGAAATGTTAATACCCACTGCATAATATACACATGTAACAAAGATCCTATACATGTTTTATTTCTATTCAAATTAATTATTTTTTAAACTCAACAACAACAACAACAACAACAACAACAACTCAAGAGCTAGGTAATACGAAAACAATTCTAACAATTATAGCAAAAATTATTAGGACAAAGATTATTTTTATAGGAATAAAATAAAAACAAATTAAATACATTTTGTATTAGTTTTTATATTTAGAGTCATTATATTATTATATAAAATATTAATATTTATTAACTGTATGCAAATTGTAAAGTAGCTAGATAAATTTTAATTAATGTCATGAAATTGTACAAAAGGGCTTGTTGCAATCAGCACAATTGGCACCAAATTCAATAGAAATTGAATTTCACAAAAATACATGTGAATATAGCACAAATATAGGTGTATATTTATTATTTAATTTACTGTGATTCTACAAATATATATATATATAATTTACTGATATTATATATATATAATTTACTGATATTGCACAAAATTTCGTGCAAGTCACCGGTGTCGTGTGGATACGCGAAACGCATGTAGTCAGATGTTAACGAAAGGCACAGTCAAAGACATTCGTAGCCAGCTCAAACTAGTTCAATATTGCTAAAGTAAAATATCTGACGACTTTACATGTTGTAGATTGATCGCCAAACTTTTGAAGCTATAGTGGGCAAGTGTAGACTATAGTTTAATGTGCGCATTCATGATCCTGGAAAACTTTGCAAAACTTTACAAATCAATATCACCTTACCCTCATATATATATATATATATATATTAGAAGGATAGATATAGATGGATATAAAATGTGTGCATGTATTTAGCATTATATCGTGCTGGCAGGCTGCTTCAATGTATCGTGGAAACCAAGAGTGGTGTCAATAAGCAAATGTATACATAGTAGGCCTAATCAAAGGCATACCAGCACAAGCAAACGCTTGGCGACGGTGACAGCTGTTGGGCGTCCTCTATTCAGAGAGAGTAACCATTAAAAGAAGTCACTAACTCATTGTTATTCCTCGCATTATTATGATTCCTACCAACTTTGTGTAAAAAAAACCCAGAGGCTGTTCATAAGTACAACCGAAAGGTCACGTGGAATCAATAGACAAATGAATGGCCCTGATACTCGAAACGTTAACATGATTTATTGTAACATCGGAGTTCCGGTTTCCAACTGGGAAGATAAAGGAGGCAACCAGCGAAAGAGGTGGGTGGTGTCTGGCAGTCAGAGTAAGTGGTCTTCAATACAATTCTTTAAAAGTATTTTGGCTTGCAGTTTGGCATGGGAAATAAAAATAATAATAACAGAAGTCCAAGAGGTTGAAATCTAAATCAATGATTATAGAAAAAAATGAGAAGAGACTGTCAGATGGAAAACATGTGATGTAGGTTAAGAAATGTTACTGCAACAACTGAATTTGAAATGTAGACGACAGGAAAGAAATCAAATTAGTGTTTTACAGTATGCTTATACAAGCAGACTATTCTTGCAAAGAATTCTTATAAACCACTTTAATTTAATTTAAATTTACAAATAAGATTTTCCATGATTGTTGGTAATGCACTAGATTAAACAATATTAAATTCAGTGGGAAAAATTTAGTTTAGAAAATTTCTAACATTTGAAGTTTGTCCTTTTGATTTAAATGTACAAATAAAAATCTGGGATGATTGAAAATTTTTTATCCATAGTCTTTTCCACAATGCGTCGAAAAGTTGTAAGGTTAACATAAAAATTTTCAGAATAATCATTAAATATCAGTGGTCATTTTCAGTGGTTTAAAGAAAATAAATAAGTGTTAAAATACTAAATTTAATATTCTATTCACAAAAACATATTGAAAACACTAAAAAGTTTATTTTAGATAAAGATAATTTTTTAAGAAAATGATGTGTTAAAGAAAGAGATGCGTTAAAGAAAATATTTTATTCTTAATTTAAAATGCAAAATATTGGGATACATATGATATAAACTGATTATAATTCTCATTTCTGATGTAAACATTGTTTTTTTTTTTTTAACCGAAGTGATAAATAACCCTTACTCATAATAAAGAAAAATAAATATGTGTTGAGATATTAAATTTAATATTTCATTCACAGAAGTATAACAAACACTAAAAAAATTTTTAAATAAAAATAATGAACTTGAAGAAAGCCGTTATTATAAAAATTGAATTAGAAGTATAAAAAAAAGGTTTAAATAGGTAGAAGAACACGATAATTATTTAATTTGGAAATAAGATTTTAATCCATTGCTGATATTCTACCTTAAAGAAAATTTTTTAAGAAAAAAAGCTTGTTCTGTTCCTCTTAAATTGAATTAAGATAAATATATAATTATATCTGCATTAATAGAAACAAGCTCATCGAATAAAAATAAAAATTTAAGAAAATATGTATTCATTTGGGATTAACAGTATTTTATTTATTAATGTATTGGTAAAATTATTTATATTTTTAGCACGTTCAAATTCAATTATGTTTATTTAACCCGGTTTATATTCAAAATAAATATTTTTTTTAGAAATTAAATGAGTCGCATTAGTTATTTTGAAGAAAAATAAAAATATTATTAGCGATTTGTAACATAATTTTAATGTTTTTGAAACCAGAAAAAAAAATCTATTAAAGCATTTGTAAATTCAAGGAAATGTTTTGTAAAAAATAAAAACTATTTTGAAAACAAAATACAGTTATTTTGCAAATTATTCTTTATTTGTGTTATTATATGCTCTTAAATAGAAAGCAATGCAAAATATTATCAAAGAATTAAAAAGAAATATTGTAAATTAAAAAAGAATACAAAAAGTTTCTTTCACATACGTGATTTATAAATAATAATTTTTACAGAATTATTGCCAAATGTATGTAGGAATCATATTTATTTTTTCTTGAATGAGATAGACATATTTTTTAGAAATGGAAAATTGAAGATGGTTCATTTGAAAATTTGACATTAATTTTTAAAACTTATTTTACATATACTTTTTTAGGTTTATTAAAGATTTTGATAATTCATTTTTGGTTTTTTTTTTAAATGATTTTGCTTGGTCATGAAAATCATAAAAAATGTGAGGTATGTGATTAAGAAAACAATGAATTCTTACTTTTAATATTTAAAATTTTATAAACTATGTTATTACTTTTCATTATTTGTTTTTTATAAATTTACGCCATTGGCGATTTTAAAGAAAAATTTTTTTATTGTTATTTTACATTTTAGAATTTTTTAATAAACTTTTATAATTTTTTAATCCTTTATTCATACGTGTAATCACTCATATATTTATGCATTTTATGTTTTATGATATGTTTTATAATTCGTTAAAAATTTGAAAAGTATGAAAACTTTTCATAATGATGCAATGAATTATTCATTAAAATTAAGTCATTTAAAAATAATGGAAATAATTTCATTTATATTTCAAGTAGGATTAAAAATAGCAATAACATTTTCAATTTCATATTATAAAAAAATTATTTAGTGTGCTTTATTAAATATTTTAATACCAACTTAATTTATTATTATTTACTTTAGTTATTATAATAAATATTTAAATTTTGCACTCCATTTAATACATAGTAAGTTAATTTTTAAATTTCAGATAAAAAAAATATCTTGAACAAATAGAAATATTTCGAATGAATAAAGTATTTTCCTTACATCAAAAAAAGTAATAACTATTTTACTAAAAATACTTTTTCGGAATTATTAACAAATCTTTATTCATACGTATACTTTTATATATTTATGCCACTTTTTGTTTTATTATTGTTTTTTAACATTAAAAATAATGAAAAATAGCTAAGTTTATGTTTTTAGATAAAACTAGCATTTTAATTAACTTTCAAAATAAAAAAAAAATCAGTAAATAAAAAATATTAGTATTACTGAATAAAAATTCTTAAAAAAGAAAAACAAATTAATTTTTCATTATGAAGTCTTATTTTTAAAAACATAATTATCCTTTTAAATATTTTACTTTGTTACAATCTAATGGTATCTTTTAATGGAAAATAATATACATCAAGAATTTTTTTTTTCCATCAATTATTTGTTGTATAGTGAAAAGAAAAAGTAAGGCCCTAAATTAATCTAATCATCCTTTCCAAAAATTAAAACTGTTAAATTTAATGTCTATAGTTCATCTATAATTTAACGTTTCATTAAAGATCTATTTACAATGTATACTCGATAAAATAATCGAAACATATCATCAAAGCTCTCTATTTTTAAGAAACCTATTTCATAGGGCAATTAAATTCACCCTATTTAAGCTTTTATAGCATTTTTAAGCAAATGTGTTTCATTATTTCGTTTTTACTTGCTTTATAATTAAAGAATCTTTGTAATGACTTTAATTATCTGTTAGATATCAACCCTTTTATCCCATTCTTGTCCAATGGCTTGTATCAGTTTGTTGCCATAGTAATTATTTTGTGTTCCAACACAACCCAAAATTAAGTACTTCTTCTAAATTCTTATCTAAGATGGCAATAAAAACCTTAATTTTCTAATAAATATGCAAAATTAACTTTCAACTTTGTGTAATTAATTTTACTAATGCTTTTAAACTACTTTTTTTTTGTTTGTTTTGAAGTGAAATCTCAACAATAGTTGTTTAATTTTTGGAATTAATTCTGCTAAATGAAGATGTACTAGTCTCACAAGATTTTGTTTTTTCAAACAACACAGTAATTTAACAAATGGTATTAACAGGATTAAATTAGTTCTACTTAGATAAGATGATAAATTTAACATCGGGTTATCTATTAAAGAAGTTCAATAGAAATACGATTGCAACTCATTTTAGAAGAATAGATTTTAGTAGATTCCTGTTGAAAAATAGAGTACGTCATTCTGATTAAACTAACGTATCTCAGGAAGTTACAATATCTGGGATAGAACTATCAAATCAGATCATAGAATTTAATACACTTTTGTAAACGAAAAACATTTTCTTAACACACTTTTACTTTGCAAAATTCAACAAGAGCAAAAGTTTTCAACTTTTGAATAAATATATTTTATTACTAGTACATTAAAAACCAATTTATATAATACATTATTTAATTTATTTGAAATGATAAAAAAAAACCTTTTCTATTAATGAAATGATAAAATTTTAATATTATAACATGTAATCGTCAAGTAATATAATTACTCCCGCTTACATTATTTATTACGATATTACTAAATTCATTACCATATTACTTCAGCTTGCATTATTTATTACTGAATTTAATACCAAATTACTTCAGCTTACATTGTTTATTACGGGGTTACGTATTACATGTAAACTGTAGATTATATTGAATGTGTACCCCATATGAACATATATTCTTCAAAAACCTTCGTAGTTTTATATTTATCTAGTTAAGGAATTGTGATTTAGTTAATTTTGATTATAACAAAAATACAATTTATTATAGTAATGTTTTTACTTTATTAGAAAAAAATATATTAATCTTAATGTTTGTTGTGATTTATAAGGATTTGATATACTGTTGCCATCTAATTTTTTCAATCCTATGAGTGATTTGATTAACAGAAATTTATCAATAATGAATCAGTTTGTTAATTTATTCTCAAATATTTTTTTCCAATTGTACACCTAAATGGTGAATTAAATAAGAATTATTTAACATATTATGCCTAAACAAGTTTCCTTTTTTATAAAATTGTCCAATCATATTTGTATGATCTTGCTCACTATTTTTATTATATTCAAGTAATATAAAAAAAAAAAAATAAAAAGTCAATTCCTACTTTTTTTTTCACTATATTACATAAAGTCCTTTATAAATAATTTTCATTCATTTTTTTTAAGTTTATCTGGCGCCATCTATTGGCAGATATATGCAACTTAAATCTAAAAAAACTAAAATTAATTAATTCAATTTAATTATGAATAATTATTAATTAATATTTGAAAAAACTGTATTAACATCCAGTGTCACCCACTACAAGTTCAAAGAAATGTATTTGAACTTGAGTGGATGAATAAGAAGTATTTTATTAACGATTGAAAATTTGAACAAGATATATGTATATAGGGAGAGTGTGAGCTAAAAGAAGGAATTGAATGAATTTCTTTTACAATATAGTAAATACACAGATACAGCAAAAATGGATGTAGTTTATACAAAAACATTTGGAATTAAGAAATGTTTAAGTAAAATTCAGACCAAATTTGGGCAGTCAATTTGGTCTGAAATTTGGTCTTGATTCAGTCAACTTTGGACATTTTGTGAAAGCTCTACAGGTTTTGAGTACTAAATTAAGAACACAAAAGCTCTCTATTTCTTAACATTACAATAAATATTTTCTTATTTTTTCTTACATTTTCAGATATAGCAAAAACAGGATGCAGTGTATACAAAAAAAAGTCAGGAATTAAGATATAATTAAAAACCAAATTCAAATCCAGATAAACCTTTAAAATTTGGACATTTTGCAAAAACTCTAAAGGAACAGGTTTTGATTATTAAATTACAAACGCAAAAGCTCTCTATTATTTCTTAAATTTGCAATAAATGTTTACTAATATTTTCAGGTATAGCAAAAACGGATGCAGGTTATACAAAAAATCTGGAATTAAGAAATTATTAAGTCAGATAAACCTTTAAAATTTGGACTTTTTATAAACACACTACAGGTTTTGAGTATTAAATTACGAACTCAAAAGCTCTCTATTATTTCTCATCTTACCTTTTCGATAAATCTTTTCTTATAAAAAAAAGATAAAGAAATTTATTAAAGATAGTGAAAAAATGAACTAGAAGGTTTATACCATTTACCTTTGAAGAAAAATAAGTAGCATAAAGTGTTTTAGAAAAATCATTTTTTTTTTTTTTTTTTTTTTGTAAGAGATGAAAATATCCTGGTAAGCGACCCCGAAGATCCTTTCACCGAGGAATTACAACTTCACTCACACTTTTATTTTTTTTTTTTGTCAATTTTATTTTTTTTATTGTTTTCATTCCACTTATGACGAAGCGTGAAATTAATTACACAAGAATTTAATTTCTTATCCAAAACACTTCGGCACTTAACGTTTATGACAGAAATATCTCATGTTATGCTAGGGGAAGCATATTACATGGCGAAGGAAGAAATCTTTCTTCTTTTCACTTTCGTGTTGGCGATGACACGTAATTTAAAGCTTTGAAAGAAATATGGCTGACTGTTTTGAAATTCTTTTTCTTTCCTTGCTCGAGATACTTGCGGGAATTTATTAGCCGCTACAACTAATTAATTTAAGCAACAGACTTATGGTATGATCTGCAGGAAGCAAGTTCTTCTGTCAGCGTTATATCTTTTGTTTTGTATCAACATGTGTAGGACATGGTTAATTGGTTTTAGCGCTGAAGTTATTAAATGAGATAGAACGAATTGCGAATTAAAACTCTTAATTTTTAAACACATCAGCTTTCTTCGCTTTCAGAGGAGAAATTTATTTCACGGACTAAAATTAAGAAGAAAATAACGCAATATGATGATGGCATTAAATTATTTTTAAAGTTACGCTTGGTTAAATATACTTTCCGGTATTTCATTGTACATTTTTATTTGCTGGGAAAATAAGTAAGAATAATAACATATTTGAGAATAATATTATTTAAGATAGGATATTAATATTTTAATTAATAATATTTAGAATAGAACATATGAGAATAATAATATTTATTCTCTGAAAGGATAGTGTTATTTTCAGGAAAATACAAACTAAACTAAAATAACTAAACTAAAAACTAAATCAAATCTGGAATGGTAAAAATTGGTAGTGCAACATCTCGGCGAATACTAGACCTGTAACGTCTTCAAGAAGAGGGCCATTTTCTGGATTTTCAAATTAAATTTTATTTATTAGCATTACATATATATATGTGTGCGTGTGCGCGTGCGCGTGTGCGTGCAGTACTCTATTTGCAAAAAATGAAAACTAAGAATATAAATTAGATACACAAGTGCAGTTCACACCAAGTTCGGAGATTTTTAGAGTTCTCGAATCTACGATGAATCTAAACACCTAGTCTAGGGCAGAACCTTAACTGTCACACGACGTGATTCACGAAACCACAAGGGGCTCACTATGAAAACAGTCGGAAAATTCCGGCTTATTCAGTCACTTCAAAGGGAAAAACACTTCTAGTCTACTCTCTTCTTCATGAAAAATATACGTTTAAGACAACCCGTAAAGAGAGGGTGGGGATAGCTTCCCTCACTTCTCATTGAGTAGACATATCTCAGCTCATGGACTATCACCAATGACGATGGAACAACTCATAGTATGTCAATTCGTTGATTTTCGATCTGTGAAGGTCGCACAGACATTCGCTAATTTGAGTCTCATTATACATGATACCGGATATCTGCTATCAGATTTGAGTGACAGGTTGTTCTTATTTAAACACTCATTGCCTGTAATATAACTACCCACAATACTGCTCGCCTGCTGTCATATTTGAGTGATGGGTTTATTTTATATATTTTTCAACTAACATACATTCCTCTCTCCTGGGAATGAAATACCCGAACTCTTCTCGTGATAAAAAAAATGATTCAGTAACTTTTATTTATTTATAAGCCTTTAAATTTAACGCTTAACAATAATTTCTAAAAGTAATGGAGATGATATTTTATATCGTTAATATAGACTATTAAAATAAAAAAATTATTCTTTCTTATGAGAATAGAATCGAAAAATTGGAACAACATTTAAGAAAAGGAATATTTTTTCCTACATTTTTATTTATTACAGTATGCTCATTTATTTAGGAATTCTTTATAACTACCGTCAAATTATTTCATAATTAACTGAAACAACAATGAAAAAATAGATCATTAATCTAAAATGCTTGAAAAGTGCTTTAAAAAAATTAATGTGCTCTCATTTTTCAAATTTAATTTCCCACTTCTTTATTTTTATCACATGTTTAATTTATTAGGCAAAAATATTTTCTTAATTTAGTTAGTAAAAACACAAAAAAAAGGAACATTCGATGTATATGTTTTGAAAACGAATCCATAAATTAAAATTTTATTACGTTCTCAAGGATGTTTTATTCTTTTTATTTTTTGAAATCTTTATTTTTATCCAGAATTGTTTTACCCTTTAAATGAAAGACTCATTTGGCTTTTTTTTTTTATATGAAACCCATTACTTGTGAAAAATTCGGATATTTATTCTGTTTTTATTTACTTAAAATGACTTAAAGTAGTCTAGCAATACAACATATGTCCTAACATTTTTTTTCAAAAATGTAACAATGAAGTACAAAGTTAATAATGTATAATTTGTGATAATTTGGTAATATCTATAATATCGATAAATCGTAAAATGGACAATTTCATATGCATTCTGAGATCAATTTTAAAAAATAAGAATCTTTGCATTTACATTTAACATTTTACACAACTGTTGTGCTTTCATGTTTGCTGGTACAAAAATCTTTTATTCTCATCAGCCCTCAGGTTCTGCTGTTTCTTTAGTCAACCACCGCTTTCTTGGTGCTGTGTTCAACCATGGTTTAGCCATCCTTGTAATCATTGTTGAAAAATAGCATTGTACCGGCACAAATAGCAAACCGACCCTTCAATTTGATATTTAGTTTTATTTATCCCATTTGCACTTTACTTTTTAAAATACTGACATCACATTTATTATATTTAAATAACAAAATTGAGGTAGATTAAATAGCAGAAATTTCTTAAAATTGGAATTTGTTCTCTTTTACACACCATCCAGATCTCAGTTGAGAACCAACGGTGATCAAATCATCCATTTATTGATTGCCAATATTTTATCATTAGAATATGTAGTTGGAAGGGTCATAAAAAATTTAGATACAATAAGATTACTTCTACTTGATACGTCGTATCTTTTTTTGTCTAAGAGCGTAGAATTAATTTTGTTGGGAATTCTGTGTTAAAAACTCTATACATTTCTATTCATTAACAAGTATTGTATTGAAAACTTTTATCTGTTGTTCTTTAATACAATGATTAATTATCTATTAATTTTTTTTTGTTCTAATGCAGCTGGCAAAAACTTAGACACTTGTAAGCGCTGCACAGACGTTATTCACTTTGCATTACCCAGGGGACGCGTGTAACTTGAAGATAAGCCACGGACGCGGAGTAACAATGCCTCCGCAACGCTCTACGATCATTTTAGATCGGGACCTACGGTTTAAAGTGGATTCCGAACCACTACAACATCCATGGCACCGCCGGGATTCGAACCCGAAACATGTGGTACCAAGCGTCAGAGCGCTAGCCACTCGGCCATTCAGGCCCCCTTATCTAGTAAATAAAGTATTCACAGATATATTTCATATTTTAAATTATTCATTTGAAATATAATATTTATTGTATTTCAAATTTAGTCAACCTTTTAGCAAACGATCTAAAATAATATTTTGACTATATGTATTCCCATCTCTGGTACATATTTAATTGCACATAATTTAAATTTTAACGTTCATGCATCGTAATTATTTGACGAGGAAAATTATTCAGATTAATTTGTGCTTAAAGTATTTTTAAGAAGTATAAAAATTAATTCATTTACATGTTTGATAAAAAAATTATTAGAATTCAAAATTCTGTTATAAGCAGTAGAAAAACTTCTTCAAACAGTAAGTTAATTAAGTTGGTAAAAATGTAATATCTAATAGAGATTTTATCAATTATAAGGAAAATAATAATTCGTTATGAAACATGATATATATGGAAAAAACTTTTTATGAGCTTTAAGATATATATATACAAATTATGTACACCATATTACATATTTTTTTATACAGATATGATTTATTTTCATGACATATTAAATATTTTTGGACATTAAAGACATATGTTTATGAGCTTTGAGAGTAGCACTATATAGCATACATTTTCCAAATGTGGTAACACCCAAATAAAAATGCGTCCTTTAAGAATTGATTTATGATGGCTGAATATATTCCGGTACCACAATCGGGTTCAAATTTCATGGGTGTTTTAAATGAATCCACTTTGCCGTAGGTCCCGGTCCTAATAGAAAGACATTTTAACATTACACGCGCCCCTGGGTAATGCAAAAGTAACATCAGTTGCATCACGGTCCTTCTCAGCTGCACTAGAAGTTAAGATTAAAGTAATTTTTTGAAAATTAAGCATGCTGCTTGTAGTTTTTTTAAAGGAATAAAAAATGTAATAATTTGCATATTTGATCGATTATTATATTTATATCGAAATTATTTGAATACAAAAAACTTTGTTAAAAAGCAGTTAATTTTAAAATTATAGCACAGCAGAATTCCTAACAAGTTGGTAAAAATGTAATATCTAATATAGAGTTTATAAATTATAATGGAAAGAAAATAATAAATTATCATGAAACATAATGTATCTGGATAGACTAATATATAGTTCTAAGTATATTTTCTGTAAAGTACTGAATATTAAACACTTTAACATTAACTAGACATATGTGGCACTCAATTCGTTCTCACTAGAATAGTAGCACTCACATTTTCCAATATATGGTAACACCCAAATGAAAATGTATCCTTTCAGAATTAATAATACCACAGATTAATCTTTTCAGGACAATTGGAGCAGACTTTCCTAAATAAGCAATAGCTAACGCCTCTCAGACGCTGGGCATTCAATGCGTATCATTGTTGAAGGCCGTTGATAGGAAAGCAAGCATCTTCCGCGGCCTTTATGCCTCTTTCATTCGAAGTATGTAATTTATGGACTTCCAGAAAGAGCAGATGGGAAATCGAGTTGCAAAAGGACAAATGAAATTAATGAGGAATATTCCTCGCTCTTCCAAATACAATTCCAAAGCTTGCATTCATGGACTTCTATTTGCTGGTGCTAATTAAGATTTCTCAAACTTTAGTTTCGCTTATTCCGGCTGAAGTTGATTAGCATCATAACAAATTATCTCCTGCTTGCATTGTGTGTTCGATTCAAACTTTTCTTTGGCCCAGATGATAGATCTTTTCACTTTTCTTGGTTCATATGTTAATGAAAAGTATAAACAGTCTGAGAACTTTTTATCTTGTGCATGAAGAGGAAATGAAAATTTTGGATTCACACAGTTAAGTTAAAATTTTTTTAATTATCTTATGCAAATATGTGAAAACAAAATTAGTTCAAATTTTTTTTCATTTTGTAAAAAAAAACATTTGTAAGAGGTTTGCTGTTAACTTAGTAATATTTTCTAAATATTTAAAATTTTAAATTACAATAAACATTATTTTTTAATTGACTGTATTCATATGTCTTCTTAGTGAAAATGCAAAAAAGAGAAAATGTAGCTAATTGTAATCAATATTAATGTCAATTAAAAATTGTATCAGTTAAAACAATGTGGCAAAAAGTTTGTGTTTAAGAAGTCAAGATTATTGGGTACTGTAAATTGAAATTAAGAATTGATTTTGTTGACAACCATAAAAAATTTTAAGAAATCAACTTGTCATTAAATTGAGTTGTATAACTTTGTAAATATATTGATAAACATTTTAGGTATTTGTTATCTTTTAAGTGGTAATAATTAGTTTGACACTTGTATTATTGATATATAATCTTGCTACTTACTCTTGACATATTCAGATAAAATTAACCAATTTAAAAAATACAATGAAATGAATAAAATATTCTAATCCTAATTTATTAATATTGATATAATCTTAAGAAACAAATAGCAGGATAAACAACGCACATAGTAAAAGAAAATCAGTTTCCTAAGTTATTGTATTAAACCAATACAAAGAAAGAAAAAATTAATATTGATAATAATTCAATAGTGAGGATGCTTAACAAATATATAGCCATTTCAGAAATAACTAACAACAATTTATCTGTTTGATAATTTTAGCTATTTGACTGCCTTTAGTGAAAAAAAAAAAAAAACAGATTTATTGTTTAGCTAATTTTATTTTCAATACCAAACTGTTTCTTATTTAAAAATTTAATTTAAAAAATAATTATAGATGTATTTAATTTCACAATTTTTTTTTTTTTTTTAATTTACTTAAATAATATTTGTTTAAACTTTAGATCCCTTCTTCAATATTTAGATCTCAAATATTACTTTTTACTTTCTTACTATTTATATTACGTATTTTCTTCAACATTTTTTATTGCCTTTTTAATATCAAAACTGATTCTTACTTAAAAATTTAATTTAAAAAATAATTATAGATGTACGTAATTTCTCAAGTTTTTCTTTAGCTTACGTAAACAATATTTTTTTTTAAATTTCAGATCCCTTCATCCATATTTAGATCTCAAATATTACTTTTTTACTTTTCTTATTATTTATAGAATTCTTCACCTTCAAAGTTCTTGACTGCCTTTAAAGAAAAAACAGAATTGTTGTTTAGCTAATTTTATTTTCAATACCAAAAACTTATTTTTGTTTAAAAATTTAATTTAAAAATAATTATAGATGTAGATCACAATTTTGTCTTTCACTTCGAAATAATATTTTTTAAAGTTTTGATCTCTTCACCAATATTTAGATCTCAAACATTTCTTTTTTACTTGCCTTATTATTTATAGAACGCTTCAACTTCAAAGTTCTTGACTGCCTTAAAAATTTATATTACTTTTTTACTTTCTTACTATTTATGTCACGCATATCCTTCAATATTTTTACTGCCTTTAAAGAATTTTATTTTCAATACCAAAAGTGATTTTTACTTAAAAATTTATTTTACAAAATAATTATAGATGTCCATAGTTTCACAAGTTTTCTTTCTCTTAAGTAAATAATATTTTTTTAAGTTTAGATCCCTTCATCAATATTTAGATCTCATACATTTCTTTTTTACTTCTTATTATTTATGCGTCACATTTTATTTAAAATTTTAGACAGCTTTTAAAAAAAAAACAGAATTGTTTATCTAATTTTATTTTTCAATAGCAAAACTGATTCTTATTTAAAAATTTAATTTAAAAATAATTATAAATTTTCTTTAACTTTCGTAAATGATATTTTTTTTAAAACTTCAGATTGCTTCATCAATATTTAGATCTCAAATATTACTTTTTTACTTTTCTTATTATAAATATAATCATCTTCAAAGTTCTTGACTGCCTTGAAAATAAAATAAAAAACAGAATTGTTGTTTAGCTAATTTAATTTTCAATACCAAAACTGATTCTTGTTTAGTTGTTTACGACCCTGCTTTATGCCATTGTTACGTTCATTACTCTTTTTCGCTCTGGCAAAATCTTATTTTCCTTATCTCGATTTACGAAAGAAGCAATTTTAATCCACCCAGGGAATGAAGAGGCTCATCTAATTTGCATGGTTATGTTTTTCATTTTCAAAAAGCTGAATCGATTCTAATCTCTCCTTTGCTGGCTTATTGTTTAAATTAAGTTTTTCCAAGGTCATGTTATTTTCCTTACTTTAATCATGACAGCATTGAGTCTGACGATTCTCTAAGACAATACTTGTTCATGCGAATAAAATGTCTCGTAAAATCCTGTTTCAAAAATGTGAAATTTTTTTCAAAATGAATTATAATGAGATATTTTGAGTTCTTTATTTTAATTTGATTTTCGCTTCGTGTTTGTTATTTCATATAAAGAAATCATGTATTTATTCAAATTTATTTTTTTTGAAGAAGAGAAGAATTGAGATCGTATATAAGCGAAGAATCATTTACGCTTTATTATACTTGAATAATGTATGCTATTTTCAGAGAGTTTAATTTTCCAATCACCTTTCAGTTATATTTTCGAATAAACTCATTAAAATAAATTTTTTAAGTATTTTCTGCTAGTTTTAATTTTGTACCAAATATTTTGTTAAATCAATTTGAAAACTTGTTATTTTTGTTTAAAATTTATGTCCTTAAATTTATTTTAAAATATCATATTTTATTTTTCTTCATTGGCGCGCGGCTTGATGGCCAATTGGTTACCTTTTGGTATTTCAGGTTTGAATCCTGATGGTGTCACGAATGTTTGTTAGTGGCTTATGAACCACTTTAAACTGTATGTCCCGGTCTAATTAGTCTAAAGTGTGAACAAAATGATCGTAGAGAGACAAAACAAAAACAAATCTTCATTGGCGTAACAGCCCCATGGTGGACAAGGTTGTCAGCCTACTGTCAGATGTTGAGACAGGATATGTTTTGTTTTTAAGGAGAGGGAAAATAGAAACTCCGATTTTTATGCATCATGGGTAACGCTGAATCTGCTGTATTAGAGACTAATGACACAGATTAATTCATTAATAACGTAATATTTTAAAATAATATGTTATCTTTAAAAATAGAGAACTTTATTATTTTATCAAGAAAACGTTATATTTTAAATATTTTATATCTGTTCCCATAACATGTAATAAGACATTCCTAATATGAAACCATTTGGAAATTGTTATGTTTTAATATTCATATCAAAAGTTTTAGATATTTAAATTCAATATTTTAAAAATAAATTGTTTTATATAATAAAGTGATGAATTTTTTTACTTTAAAATTTAACTGCCTGAATTGGAAAAAATAATAAAAAAAAATTATATTTTGAAATTTTGAAAATTAATATTTCAAAAATCTTTGCATAAAGAAAGTAACACTAACACTAAGAAAAACAATAAAATGAAAAACAAAACAATAAAATTATAAAATTTAACTTCATACAAATACTTCCATCTTCATTTTCATAAATTCAATCATATTGTTATACCATGCATAATCAATAGATGAAAAAAAAATCTTCAAACAGTTTTAAAATAAATTCACGGAATAAAATTCAAATTATTTATCAATACATAGAAAATGTTAAAACCTACCTATATTTTTAAACCAAGAAATACGGAAGATGAAATTGAATTATATAAAGCAAATTGTTATGCTAATACATTTATAGGTTATTCTTCGCACTGAATACATATTTTTGATTACTTTTCCCTCAAAGAGGATTGCTGTATCATGCTCGGCTACCTCCGCATTTTTCTTTCACATTTCTTCTTATTAGATATCCAATTTAGTTTTCCCTATTGGGTTATTGGTAATTCATTCATCTGAGATTGTGTTTCCGAAACGAATAGGCAGATATAAAAATTCCACGTAAACTGCATCGATTTTGCAAATAAATTTGAAACACTATAATGAAAAGTGAATAAATTTTCTGGGTTAAGTTTTTTTATTAAATGTGTTTCTTAAGATTAAATATAAGCATGTGAAATTTAAAGATACAGAGTGAATGTTTTTTTGCTGTTGGCACTATGATTATTATACATTTTTTTTATAAAAGATATTTTTTTAGTAAAATGCAATTATGTTATTTTTTTCTTTCTAATGCAGCTGGCAAACACATAGACAGCTTGGTCTTGGATGCCTTAAGGCAAGCGCTGCACAGACGTTATTCACTTTGCATTACCCAGGGGGCGCGTGTAACTTGAAGATAAGCCACGGACGCGGAGTAACAATGCCCTCGCAACGCTCTACGATCGTATTAGACCGGGACCTATGGTTTAAAGTGGATTCCGAACCACTACAAACATCCATGGCACCGTCGGGACTCGAACCCGAAACCTGTGATACCAAGCGCCAGAGCGCTAGCCTCTTGGCCCTTCAGGCCCAGTGCAATTATATATGCTTGGATAAAAGTAATGTTCTCATCTATATTAATCTGTTATGAAGACGTATTAATGTTACTACACTATCTGGAAGAAAGTGGCGGACACCCCTCGAAAAGTAGAAAAGTCGACAATACAGCTGACACATGCGCAATAATAGGTATCACGTGTCAGCCATATCCTATAAATACTCTGCGGAGTCGACTAGTTGTTTTTTTTCAAGATGCCGCCACGGGAAGAGTTGAGTTCGAGAAAGGTGTGTTGGTTGGATTGCATCTTGCCAAGGTGTCAATTGGGAGATATCCGTCTCCGTAACTGCTCAAAATCAACTGTAGCACGTGTAGTGTGTCGCTACAAGACTGAGGGACACTGTCAGAACAAACCCCGAAGTGGACGATCTACAGTTCTCACCAGCAGGGACCGGTGGGTGCTCGGCAGAGAGATTCGAAGTAACCGTCAAACATCCATGGATAACATCGCTAATGAGTTTAGACAAGCCACAGGTGTGGCCGTTTCGACCAAGACTCTTTGTATCGAGGTAAGTTTACACTGGACGTAAGTTAGGTTTAAAGTTAGGACGTAAGTTAGGTTCAGGTTACACTGGACGTTCGGCGGCCCATAAGCCTTTGATTACGAAAATCAACAAGAAAGCGCGCCTTCGATGGCCAAAGATCACCGTACTTGGACTCTGGATGACTGGAAACGCCTCCTTTGGAGTGACGAGTACGATTTACCCTTTTCCGTTCCGATGGACGTGTTTGGGTATAGCGTTTACCAGGAGAACGCCTTTTGCCTGAGTGTGTCGTCCCAACTGTAAGTTTGGTGGAGGAGGATTGATGGTATGAGCCTTTTTCTCCTGGTATGGGGCTGGCCCACTGGTGAAGGTTGATGGTGCGATGAATTCCGATAGATACTGTGATATTCTCGACAATCATGTCCTTCCTACATTGTGGGCAACGTACGGTATGAATGATTGCTGGTATCAAGACAACAACGCAACATGCCATGTTGCAAGGAGGACTCTTGATTGGTATGTGAACAACAACGTTAAACGCATGGAGTGGCCGGCGCAGAACCCTGATCTTAACCCAATTGAACATCTCTGGGACGAAGTGGACCGTCGGTTGAGGGCCTGCACCCCACTCCCCAAAAGCAAGCCTGAATTATGGAACTTCCTGTTAAACATTTGGAAGGAAGTTCCTTTTTGCGACTATGGCTAATATGTGTGAAAAGTATGCCCAGAAGGGTTGCAGCTGTGATCGCAGCCAAAGGGGTCCTACCTCCTATTAATTTTTATAAATATGGGTTTATGTCGTTATAGTGTCGTGTCCCGTCACTTTCTTCCACATAGTGTATAAAAAGGAAAAAAAATTGTATTTCGTCTTTTAAAAACCGTTATAATTTTAATAATTTGAGTATAATAATAAATATTTATCTTATTGTTTTTCATTCAAAAGTTCAATTCTAGATTTCCACAACATTTATATTTATGGAGTTGTTAAATATGACAAGGCCATTTATATATATATATATATATATATATATTATATATAGTGTGTGTGTGTGTTTTATAGTGTATTCGATTATTTTGCGTATGGAATATAAATTTAAATAGTAATTAGATAATAGATAAAACCCCCCAAAAAAAAAAAAAAATTACATATTTAGTTTCAGTTGCATTTAGTTTTAGCATTTAGTTTAGTTTCGGGGTGAGTTCTAGTTGTGACATGGATGTTTGTAGTGGTTCAGAATCCATTTTTAACCATAGTCATAGTCTAATATGAATGTATAAACTTGGGTGTAGGGCTGATAACCCTAGGCCGTAAAAAAGAAAAGATTTCCCTCCTTGAAATCTGTAGTAGAGGGACGTCTTGGCTCACCACGGGGCTGTTGAAGCCAATGAAGTTTAAATAATTTTTTAGCTGTAGTTCATAGGGTATGGTATAAAATATTTTTAGAAAATAAATGTTTATATTATTTTTAATGTCTCGACAAACTGATCTATAAATTTCATAAGAATCAAAAAAACTTCTATTAAAAATTATTGAGGTAGAAATGAAGATAAAAAAAAAAAAAGTAGAAATTTTGAAAAAATGTTTTCAACGAATATATATATTTTTTGAATTTAAATTTTTAAACAAAGCATTTTTGAAAACATTTTTAAATGTTTCGTGTGAAAAAAAAAATATTTTTTTCTTCAAAAGATACATTTTCATTTAAGTAAAATAGATTAGAAAAAAAAAAAAAAAAACCTCAAAGTATAATGTTCCCTCAAGGACTTTCTAATATATTTGTGGAATTTTTATTCGTTAATAATTGAATAATTTTTGTTCAACATAAAACATTTCCAAGGGTTTGATGATCACCACATATAAATATAGAGTGCATAAACCGCTTTAAAGATTAAAAAAATATTTAAATAAATTTTAACTATTAATTTCATTTCCTTTTTTTTATTTTTTGTCATTTTTCAATTCCTTCTATTAGCTCACACTCGCCCTATATATATCTTGTTTAAATTTTCAATCTTTCATAAAATACTTTTTATTCAGCCACTTAAGTTCAAATACGTTTTTTTTTTTTTTGAACTTGTAGTGGGTGACACTGGATGTTGATAGTTTTTTCAAATATTAATTCAGTAATTAAATTAAATTAATTAATTTTTGTTTTTTTTTTACATTTAAGTTGCATATGTCTACCAATAAATGGCGCCAGACAAACTTAAAAAAATGAATGAAAATTTTTTTTATAAAGGACTTTCTGCAATATAGTGAAAAAAAGTAGGCTTTAAAAAAAAAAAAATTATATTATTTGTTATACCGTATATTTGCAAACATTTTTTATTTATAATTTTTTTATGATGTGTGGCTTTTGGAAACACCCCAAAAAAATATGACATGCCTTACATAAAATTATCCATTGGAGAAAAATAATAATAATTATTATCATTATTGTTATTATTATTATATATTGTAAATAGTATAACCTTATTAAATATTTATAAAAAAAATATATTTTTTTGAGGACGGATGAACTGAAAATCCTACTTCACATTTTATATACTCTTATATTTATAATTTAAATTCAAATTTTTAATATTAAATCAAAAGCATTTATAGGGGGAAATATATTTATTTAATTATGTCTTATTATTTTTAAATAGGCAACAATTTAGAGATATAATAAAAGCAATAACTTATAAAAATACAGTATAATTAAGTTAAATCTGCAAGTGTGGCCAGTGAGCATTAATAGTACAGGGAGGGTAAAATTATTTCATACATTCAGAATAAACAGTTGTTCCCATTTTTAATACGCTTTTATTAGTTGCACTTGTATGTTTGTTTGTTTGTAACTGACTCTTTGGGCTCGATTTTGCCCTACATAAAGCGATCAGATTTAATTTAAACGTTGTAGACTTAACAAGGACCGACGACACTAAAATAGTTTGATAAGTTTATTATCTCATCATGATTATGATTGCCAGGATTAGTGATTTTATTTTAACTTATGAAGAGCAATTTAACACATGTAGAATGAAAGTACATATGACATTCAAACCTACGTGGAACAGTGGCACAACGGATAACGCGCCTGACTACGGATGAGGAGATTCCCTGTTCGAATCCTGGCTGACTAGACATATTCGCATTTAGCCTTTGTTTTACTCACAATTACATTATTGTAAGAACTATACTTCTAGTCATCCACACTGGGACATCATTTAAATATTATAGTTTAAAAACAATTAAAAACCCTTTTAGAGTTAATCAAACTAAAAAGTAAAAAATAATTGTTTACATAAGAATAAAATGACTGATGAGAAAATGAATGTCACTGTTCTAAAAGCGTGGGGTGCTTTGTATGACATTTTTAAATTAACTCTGCATTTCGGAATGACACTGGTGAAAATTATAACGATTGATATCGAGCACCCCACGCCTTTAGAACAGTGACATTCATTTTCTCATCAGTAATTTTATTCTTATGTTAACAATTATTTTTTACTTTTTAGTTTGATTAACTCAAAAAGCGTGTTTTTAGTGTTTTAAACTATAATTTATTTAACAATTAAATAATTTCAACATATGATCATTATGTTTAATTTCGTTTCATTGCAATATGTGCGATATTATAATATTTACAAATTAATGATATGTTTTATATTATTCTGAGAATTATATTATAAGTAATTCAATTCAATTGAATTGAATTGTTTTTATTTTTAGCAAATTTAATTAAAAAATTCTTTATGTTTTAAATAGTTGGTAATGTTTCTGAAACTATCTAATAACATTTCGCTCTTATGTTATAAAGTACATGATTAACTTAATACATCAACTTAGCCGTCAAACAATGTATAAAAAGAAATTTATACACTGCCACATAGTAAAAAAAGTATACATGAAAATACAGTATTGCGAAATAATTTTTGCCGCACTTTATTGTTGAGCACTTTATGAGATAATCAATCAAACTGAAAAATTCTTCTGCCGATCTTTATGTTTCCAGTAAAGATAAATAATGAACACATACGCCGAAAGAGTTTCAGTAATTAATTTTGATTAATACAAAATACTTGTCACTAATACATTTCCAAACGTAAGTATTAATTTTCGTTTTTGTACTTGCCACTAAGCCGTGGTTGATTTCAGTAATTGAATTGCGTTGAAATTAGTTTACATAGTTAAAGTAATTAGTCTCAGAAGATACTTCAAGGTAATTAATCTTGGATTGCATCATGAATCGTAGACAATGAACTCGACGCAGAGGACAATATATCTATTCTTGCAAAGTAAAGTATGGCTCTCCTAAGATAAATTGATAAACAACAAAGGCATACAATTAAATGAGGTGTGCGAGGCTGATTCTATTAGTTAACTCCAGACGAGGCGCTGTCGCGTATTTAAGAAAATAAGGTGATTTCGAAAGCGTTCCGGTACTAATTCCAATGGTCATTTGTAAAGTTTTACTAGATTAAACATAAGTTTACTAACTACATTTTCCTTTTACAATTTAGAAATCTTCCAGAAAACTTACATTTTTCGGTTATATTAGCTATAGCTAAAGATTATTAACATCAGGGAAAAATGTTTTCCTGGAGGAGTTCTTTCTTATTTTTAAAAATCGGTTGATTATTATATGGAAACTGTTCATCACATATGCAATAAGGGGGTTATTTTGATATAATACTTTAATTACATGATGCAGCCACAATTTGGAACAACTTCTGGAGATGTATATGAGAGGGGGTAAAGGGAGGTTCACACATTCACCTCTCTTTCCACTTTAATAGAAAAAGTATTTTTCAGATATTGATTTATCATCTTTAAGCAGACATTTAGGAGAAAAAGTGAATCTTTGTTCTGTTTATTGTAAGATTTATACTACTATTCACAATCTCAGCGAGCTAATCACCAGTCTTCTTAATTACAGATATAAATTGCAAAAATAGGAAATTAATGAAGGGATTTAGGTTTATTAGGACATATAAATAGGGACCTGATGGTCGAGTGACTGGAACTTGGTACCACAGGCATCGAGGTAGAGGCTCGGCAGTGCCATGGATGCTTGTAGTGGTTCCACGTTAAACTATAGGTCCTGGTCTAATACGACTGTAGAAAGTTGGGAATAGACTTAACAACCTTACCCCTTAAAAAACACTTCCTGCCACGAAATTTGCCAGTACGCATTCGGCCTTGACCTGCCATAGGGCTGTTGCATCAATGAAGAAGGATACATAAATTCAATGGTATGGAACATTTAAATCTGATAGTAATGTTTGACTGTGATGAAGTCTGAAATAATCGGTCCGTCTGAATGATAAATACCGAAATAAGTTTAATGTCATATAAAATAATATGAGGGACAATCAGTTTGGTATCATCTTTATTAATTAAAATGAAAAAAAGTCTCCTTACAAAATTTTGAAAGAATTATATTCTACATTAAAAGAAAAAGAAAAGAAATAGACATGTGTTTCATCAGTAACCAAATGTTGAAAGCAGGAAGATAAACATTTCAATCTACAGTATGTTTAATACACAAGAAAGACATGCTTTCCAACTATTATTAATACATGCAAGCTGTTAAATTTAATTATGATGTATGCATCATACCACAAAAAAGAACTTTATATTCAATACATGATTGAATATATAAAATCATATATATATATATATATTAATATTATATACATTATAAAGTACTTCGATTCACAAATGACTTTATATTCAATATATGTCTTTACATTTTTTTCAAAATAATACCACTGTTGAAAGAACATAAAATCCTTATCGTGAGAAAATTTTTTTTTAAAGGTTATGGTAGCCTTTTCTCCACGTAATTCTTATGGTTATAATGTAATGCATGAGGTAATGTTGCTCGAATCCAGGATAACCTCAAGTCACACGTGCCTCCTGGGTAATTCTAAATGAGTAACGACTAGAGGTTATGGCTACTTGCCCCGGAAAAATGACGGTGTGTCGTCCGAACTTTAAATTGAATATACTTCAGTAGAATGCTGATGGCCTACCTAACGCTGAATTTAAAGAAATTAAAAAGATGTTCTGGTAAGAGTCGAGTTCCTTAATGAAAATGGTATATGCATCCTTTCCAGTGGATTCCATCACATGTTGGAATTGATGGAAACAAAGGGCAGATCTTCTGGCAAAAAAAAAAAAAAAAGAATAGAAGAAGTTCATGGACAGTGTCCTATCCCTCTTAACTATTTTAGAAGAACTAATTAAGTCCTCATATATTGTGAATTATTATCTAACACCAAAGGAAAAATCTCAGATTGGTAGACAATCGTATGCCATTGATTGGTAAAATGTTGGCTTCAAAGAAGGTGTTGACAATTTTAGTTTAAGAACTGGCCACGACTGCCTGGCCAAACATCTGACCAAAATAAGGAGTGTAAACTCTGATACATGTGTTGTATAAAAAATAAAGAAGAAGAAAGAATAAGAGAAAATGAATAAGACCCATCTACTTGTTTGCTTTTTAACTGGAGTCTAACTTCAACTGAATGGTGATTTGTGTCTCTTTACTGGATTGAGAAAGAAAAACATGTTCTGATCAGGCGAACTTTTATTATGGTGCTTCTAGCTTTTTAAATATTTATTTCTAGAACATTTAACTTGTTTTAAACTGTTTTTAAAGCTCTTTGGTTGTTAAGCCTGGTCTTTTCCCTTGTAATTTTGATTTGTTTATATGTTCTTTTTGTTTCTATGGTAAGTGGCCAAATTTGTATGGATTGAGTTCCAATAAAGCTATAGGTAACAACATAATGCAATGCGTTATCTTTAAAGTTTTGTAGTCTGCTTTTAATTCTTTTACATCACGTATTTTTTTTATTAAATTGTTACTACTAAAATCTAGAATTTAAAATTTAATATTTATATATAAGTATTTTATTATATTCATATTCTCCTCTCAAATACTATTTAAAAATCTGGAAAGTTACTTGAAATAGAACTAACACATTTTCATGGAACTTTAATTTAATGTAAAATTATTAAATGCAATTATATAATTATTATTAATAAACATTAAAATATATTAGAGAGTAAGTAATAACTTTTATCATAATGAATGTATTATGAAAGATATATTCCTGAAATGAATAATTTTAATTGGCAAGGCAGAGAAATAAAATCTGCATGAATTATTGGAATGCATAAAATGTCGTAGTAATTAGAATCAAAAGTCCAAATCGGAATTCCTAAAATGTTTTGTAATGACGAATAAGTAACCGTCTTTTTATGAGGCTGAAAGAAAAATTTACAAATACTTTAAAAAATGTCCATTGCAATTTTTTTATATAATTATTATTAAGTATTAGTAAGTATTAGTAATTTATATATATTTTTATATATATAATTTATATATATTGTATATTTATTATTATATATTTATATATATAATATATATATATATATTATTTGAAGATACATAAATGACCAATATATAGAAAGCAACTCAAAATTTTTTCGTATGACAAGCAACAACAAAGCATTCTCAATTTTTTCCTCCAAAAACTTGTAGATAGGCGACCTAATGGCAAATTGGCTAGAGCTCTGGCCGTTTGGTACCACAGGTTTCAGGTTCGATTCCTGGCGTGGTTGTATGTGAGTAGCTTGGAATACCCGTTAGCCCTTAGTGGGCCGAAAATGACCGTAGAGGCTACAAACCACACCTTGTGTATAGCAATCTTCATATTCGGCAAAACTTTTTTTCTTACGAATTGAAGAAGAAAACACATATTTAATTTGTGTAGTATAATAATTTAAGTGTGTATTAGAAATATATATTCCAAAAAAATTATCTTTCAATTATATAACAATCGTATGAATAGTGTTCAGATGTTTACAAATAAGGAGATAAAATAAAAAAAATGAAATAATTTTCTTACCTTAATTAAAGAATTTCCAATGAATATTAAAACCCTTCTAAAAATACATAAATTTTTATTAATTGATTGATTATGAGATGAATAATTTTTTTCCAAACAAACACTTCTCAATAAAAAAAAAAAAAATAGTGAAAGTTTTTTTTTTCTTTTCAAAACTCTTTGATCTCCCTACAGAGGGAATACTTCACGCATTTTTAAATCCCCTAAAACAAATGTTTGAGAAAGATAATTTCAGTTCCGGAGTGTTTTTCGCATTCTAATTACTATAATTGGATTAAATTTGTTCATCCATTTCCATAATTCTTGCAAAATTAAAGAGTCTCAGCTACGCGGGTTTCTACAAAAGATTTGAAAATAATATTCGTCCCTCTTGCGTGGTTAATAAGGACTGCATTAGAAAACATGTATAATCCCCTAGAGATACATATGGTTACCTATGAATTTTTTTTTTTTTGAAGATCGGAATGCACCAGAAAATTAACATATCTTTTGGAGAGATCAGCAGAACTTATTATCTTGAGAATAACTTTTTAATTAATTTAATTAATATCATGGCAGGGATTCCTATACGCTTTATAAATAAACGAGAAAAAAAAAAAGACATTAGAAATGCTTTTTATTAAGATGATGGATGAGTTGATTATCAAATAAAATTCTTTTAAAATCAGTATAGAGATATATGCACTTTCTATCTCTATGCTCTATTCTATGATCATTCTCTTTCTTCTCTCTACATATGATCAATACGATTTATCTTTATACTATAAGATTAATCGTATTGATCATGTGTAGAGATAAGAAAGAGAATAATCAATACGATACATATATTACATACATCAACAATACGTTGATGATCATGGTAATCGTATTGATCATCAATACGATACGATACATATAACACATACATCAACTTTTTATACATAGATATAGAATAAGAATAAGATAATTATATTTATCTTATTCTATATCTATGTATAAAAAGTTGATGTATGCATATTTTCCGACTGCAGCCATGACTCCTCCAACGCAGTGGTAAGAGCGCCCCTGTGGCGTTAAGGAGAAATGACTACAGACTCTTACTCGGTGAGGAAGTATCTATCGCGTACCCTGAGCGTACCTCAGTATCAAGTTTTAGCTTAAAAGTGAATCCTTCGACGAATCTATAATTATATATCCTTAAACTTATTACTTATTGTAAACCTCTAATTGTATGTGTGGTGTTTGTGCATGTGTAATTAAAGCTGTGAGTTCTCCAACCCGTGCTTCCTCCTATGCACTGCAACCACAGGCTCCAGATTCGAATCCTGGCGGTGGCATGGATGTTTGTGAATGTTTCGGAATCCACTTTAAACTATAGGTCCCCATTCTGTTTAGCCTGAAGTGCGCGCAAGATGGCCGTAGAGCGACAAACCAACACCTATGCACTGCAAAGGGGGCCACCTATGGCGTTCAGGAGAAACGGTCAGTAGACATCGAGACTCACACAATAGAAGAAATACCCACGCTTCTGCTGAGAAACGTTTATTTTGTAATCTCTCATCCTGAGAGGAAATATATTCACCGCAACCCTGCGTAATATTCAATACGACTACAGTGTATAAAACGATAAATAAATAATTTTTTTCATTGTTTCATGGAAACCGTGTTTTAGATGGTCGTGATGTTACTCGTAAACAATGTTTATTAAATCTGTTAAGAACATTTATAAACAAAATTTGTGAGATCAGATTTTAAATATAATTTCAAAAGCATATCCTGAATTACAAAATTTTTCATTTTTCACTTAAATGTAGATGATTATCAACATGGATATAGCACACAAAAGCCAAATAAAAAAAAAATCTAATCTTATATAATAAACGCAAGCGACATTAAATAACACAACCATAATATTAAGAAAATAAATATGGATATGTTTTATAATAAGGTTTTTATTATTATTATTTTTTTTTAGAATTTTGTTTTCATTTTAAATGATTAATTTAATGCATGCTATTTTTAATTTTAACTTTATGAAAACACTTTTATTTTTCCTTTGGAATTTTTTTTTTTTTTCTTTTTTAAAGATCTTTGTTCTTTGAATTTAAACAAATATTTTTTTATGAAATTCTATTCAATGAATAGAATTTACTAAGTTATGTTTTTTTAATGTAGGACATTAACCTATTTAAGTTTAAAAATGTTTTTTTTTTTTTTAAGTCAAATGTCAATATTTTGTTAATAATTCAAAACATTAGCTTTCTTTGTATAAACATAAAACATTTTTTATAAAAAAAAAATATTTTTGTTATTCATGCTTTAATGAATAGTTCTCATCTTGAAATATTTTGAAGAAAGTTTAAAAAAAAAATTTAATTCTTAAAAAATTGCATAAAGTCATATTCAATTATGTACATTCCCTTTTTTTTTTTCTTTGAAGCGTTTTTATTTATTTAGTTTATAATTTATTCCAAAATATTATTTTATTATTTCATCTCAATTATTTAATAATGTTAACAAAAACATTTTTTAAGTTTTTTTTAAAAAGCAGATCAGATTTAAATGCTAATTTACATTAATATTAGTACATTAATTAAATTGAAATGAAAAAATACCCAATATCATTTCAAAAGAATCTTTTTAGCCCTTTTTTAATTTGATAAGTAAATAGGAAAAGGAATACATAAATTAAAGCAAATATATTTTTTTTAATTTGAAGGTTACTTTTTAACTTGATTTGTTTTTATAGAATATTGATACAAGTTCTTTTTATTAATAAAAATCTGAAGCAGTCGTAACATAATAGTAACACTTAATTGGATTTGGAGTCATTTTTTAATATATTTTATAATAATAGAAATTCGGAAATAAAACCACTTAGAAAACAAGGGAAGTACGGACAAATTGTAAAATAAAAGTTTTTAAAATGTATACAATTGATTTTCAAACCATAAGTATTCTTAAGAATTTCAATGAGAAGAATAAGAATAAAAACTCGATCTTATTTAATACCATTTCGCAATAAAAAAGTTGTATAAACTTGGAAAAAACAGATTAATTGCATATTTAATCAATTTCTTTTATTGTAATTTTCAAACATTTTTTCAAACAAAAAAAAAAAAACATTCCTTTCAAATAGATGAGAAATAATTTTAATTACTGATAAAATATGTATTAATAAAATAATTTTGAAGGGTGAGTAAACAAACTAAAATTAAAAATATTGAAAAAAAAATGAGATCTTTAAGAAAATAGTTCAATACGTTGAAATATATATTTATATATTTTTTAAATGGGGGCCAGATGGCCGTGTGGCTAACGCGCTGGCACTCTGTCCCAAAAGGTATAGGGTTCGAATCCCGGCTGTGCCATGGATGTTTGTAGTGGTCCGGAATCCACTTTAAACCGTAGGTCCCGGTCCTAATGGAATCGTAGAACTTTGTGGGGTAGTGTTATTCGCGTCCGTAGCCTATCTTAAAGCTACACGTGATCCATAGGTAGTGCGGTGCTTAGTATCATTAATGAGTGTGCTACCCCTGAAAATTTTTAGTCATTGTTTTAATGTTATGTTCTATCATAACATTAAAGGAAAACTTTCAGATGAAAAAAAAAATTCTCAACAAGCCTCTTCTACCAAACTCTTCGCATACGTCACTTTTAGTTAAGCAAGCTCTTCTTGTGACGTCATTTCCGCAGCGGTTTCAGCAATTTTCCAACTTTACAGCGGTGCAGCCCTTCTTTATGGCATAAAGATTAACTGTCTGTATTACCAGCTGCATTAGAACATCAACATATTTTTTGAAAATTAGGATGGTTGAAAACAATTAGTCGGGTTCCGTAGTGTAGAGATTATCAAGTTTGATTTACACGTGAAAGGTCTCCGGTTATTTTAAAAGAAGGGCCTGATGGCCAATTGATGATCCAAAGGGCCTGAGGGGACCGAAAAGGCTGAAAAGGCCGAGCCTGATGCACTGGCTGGATGTTTTTAATGGTTCGGAATTCACTTTAAACCGTAGGTCCCTATTTTATATGCCTTTTGGGCTTGGGGCTGACAACCCTGGCGTTCAAAAAGAAAACATCTCTTGTTTCCGAATCTGCCACTAGACAAATGGCCTTGGCTCACCATGAGACTGCTGCGCCAATGAAGAAGAAAATAATTAGGTTAACTACATACCAAAAATTCCTTCCTGTGAATTAAACAATTTTTTTCTTTGTATTCTAATTGAAGATAGTATTAATGAATGTTTTACTTGGACAATGCATTAAGATTAGATGTAGAGATTCTTATTATTGTAGATGTGATTATTAAAAATACAGAGATTACAGAGTTTTATCCAATAATATATGTTTAAGAACATTATGATAGACGTGGTAAAGTGAATTTAATGTATCTTGAAGGTTTTTAAGAGGACTTCTGGTAAAGAGATCCATAAAATCAAAGGTATCTAAAGAGATATCAATTTAAAGAATCATTTTAAAATTTTTAAATCCGTCAGGATATTAAAAATATCTCATTTGGTTTTTCAAAAATGGAGAGGTACCACTGGTAGTAAATCGATAAACTATTAGAGTTTTTTGAAATTTTGGATGTATTGCTACGTAAAGAAATCTGTTAGAATTATTATTGATTTTCGACAATTTGTTAAAAGCCATGAATTTTTACTGATCACAACTAGAGTGGTTTTGTGAGTAACACATTTTAAATACAAGATTGAGTTCTATATGTAGCAAATTGAGGCAATGCAGCTTATAGATGAAGGTAGCTATTAAAGGTATCAGTTGGTATAATAATATAAATTTTTTTCAGGAGATTTTTTTATTGTCTTTATTAAAGAAGTGTAATTACATCAGATGGGAGATACAGAAGAGTGAAATTGATTTAGAATGCAATTTTTTATTTAATTAAATATTTTCAACTTTCACTCTGGGAAAAGAAATCAATAAGAGTGGAAGAGGAGACATAATGCATTTATGTATTTGTAAAATAATTATAACATTAAGTTGAAAGTTGATCTGAGTTTTGTTCCTTGATCAGGAATATCTCTGCGATTCAAGTCGTCAACAATTTTAATATCACCAATAACAATATGACCAGAGGGTCAAGGATTGTAGAAAGCCTTTCATCGTTGCAATCGCATGTAATGCTGCTTCTGAAAGTGGATGTGTCTTTGCAATTTAAGTAGTTGGAAGTTTTCCTACCAAACGGATTTATTTAAATTTAAAAAGTTCCAGGTTATAAGAAAGGGTTTTAAAAAATTTTTTTATCAGAAACATATGCCGAAAATTGGGTTAAATAAAAAATTGGATTACACGATGGTGGGTTATAACTTGTAATTAAGGGTTTTAAAAATGAATCCAGGAATGGTGGATAACCCCTCCCGGTCACACGGTCAGGTCCAAAAGAACCGGTCGGTTTTGGTGGGACCAGTTTTATGCCGACGAAGAGCCTGGTACACAATTTTTTTGCTGCGAGAAACTTGGATAATTTTAAATATATCTATGTCCATCTTTGAATTTGCGGGGAGCATTCTTTTTTATTTCATTTGAGGTATGGTAGCTACCCTCTATAAACATTTTATTTATTCTGTTTTAAGTGCCAATGCCTTATAAACTATATTTTTCTAATGGTTTTGCGTTAATCGCAAGAAATGCTACAGTTAGAATTTCTGGAAGAAATACTCGTTCCAACATAATAAAAGTCGTTTTTACGGTTTTCAAAAGCTGATATACCTGTTTTTAGTTCATCACGTACAATCCCGAATCAAAAGAAAGCCGCTAACGCATCTAAAACTTTGGAACCCGATTCCCCTCCTGGAAAAATCAGTAATTCGAATCGACGTGTGTCAAAATGGCGACCCGGAAGAGTCACAAGTCGCCAAAGAATTCAGAACAAAGCTGAAAGAAAAGAGGGAATTTTCCCTCTATCCGTCTTTTAATGAGATTTGAATATTTTACGTAACTTCTGACAAGGAAATTGATTTTGCAAGCACGCTAGCGCGAGTCTCCCAATTTGGTACGATGGATCCATAATTCATGCTCATGGAATGTTCCTAACAAGTTTTCGTTGTCAAACTTCCCAAAAGTGTCGTGGAAAATATTTGCATTAGTTTTCGATGAAATAGCCGCTAATGCCTCTTACATTGATCCAGATGGGATTGTTGGACATTCTTTCATGGTTTGGGGACACCCGAAATGAAAAAGGCAATTATTTGATTTTTTTTTTACTGCGTCATGTCTGTCCAGACAAAAAAATTCTTCTGGGGATCATAGGGATAATGAATTGGATTCAAATGTATTTTAAAGGGCACATAAGCATATACTTCTGTGTCAGAAAATCTGAGAATATTTGCTGATTAACCTGAATAAGGAGATTATATTTCTATTAAAGCTGCATTTCACTGAATATATATGATATATCGTCATGCCCTCCGACCACATAATTGCTGAATATATATATATATATATATATACTACTATGTCCATAAAGTGAGACCAATTTTCAATTTAAAGTTTCCGCTGCTTATGGAATTTCCATTTTTTTCTTCTTTTTGGTTGATGGCACTGTCCTTGACATCTGTGGGAAATTTGACGTCAAAATATTCATTAGTGTTCGAGTTACGCTTGGCTTTTGTGAGACGCTACAACTGATTCAGGCGATTTTTGAAATGTCTGAATTAATTCAGCAAAGAACTTGCATTAAATATTGGTTTCGGAAACGTATAGAATGTTGCAGGAGGCATTCGGTGCGCATTCCTATATCGAAAAGAAATGTTTAGAAGTGGTATAAACAGCTCAAAGAAGGCAGAGAACGCGTTGAAGACGAAGAGCCCTCGGGCCGACCTCCTCAACTGACGAAGCTCACGTCCAAAGAATTAAAGATTTATTGCTTGTAAACCGTCAATTTACAATTAGAGACCTTACTGATGATGTTGGAATTTCAAAAGGATCGGTCAATTCCATTTTGGGCCACAAATGCGTCAAATCTCGATTGGTACATAAAGCACTGAATGCGTCAGCTCACAAAAGGATTCACACCGTATTCACACCGTTCAACTACTGGCTATTCCTTAAACTCAAAAGACCACCGGGGACACCGTTTTGAGTCGATTGAAGAGATTCAACGTTAATCGTCGCGCGCTTTGAGGGTCATCCCTGCCGATGACTTTTTAGCATGCATTGAGAATTGGAAAAAAGTTGCCATAAGTGCATTGTGTCCAGAGGGTATTACTTTGAAGGCGATGAAATAAATTTGGAATAATACATAAAGAGTTTTTGAAAAAAGGAAATAATTGGGCTTAATTTTTAGACACAGTAGTAAATTTTCTAGAACTTGTGAAAAATATTTTTAATTACATTTTTCCGCTTTTATATTGTAGTCTTGCCTGACTATATGCACTTTGAGTGCCCTAATATGGCCTATGGTGTCTAGCGCATCATACTTACATATAAATTTCCTTTTATTGTTTTGTATATTCATTACAACAAGTCCTTTCAAAAATTTCAATAGCTTTCTACTTAAGAATTAAGTCATTGTTTAAATTCTGCAGACAAATGCATTTTCTAATACTTTTACTTTTTTGAAATACAAGTAAAATAGCAAAGTACCTTTTATTTTTATTATACAGCTACATTTTCAAATTAAAACGAAACAACGAATCCCAGACTTTAGTTTAATTTCCCTTTGTAATATCATTAGAAGGAACAGTGCTGGAGAAAACCTTTTTTTTTTGTTGTTATCCGAGAAATAATCGAATATTTCCTCAAATTTAGTATTTTATGCGGAAAAATTTTAAAAAGATCCTCGCTAAAGGAATTCTTAATTAGCAATAAGAAAAGTTTCACAGATATTCAATTTTATAAAATCACTTCTGAAAATATTTCCTTTTGTATTCAATGCATCTTTTCATAAAATCTTGAATTAATGAAAAATCTGAAATTATTATTGTTTTCCAAACCAGGAATAACTTTATGATGAAAGTGTTTGCTTTTGGAGTAGGTATCTCAGTTCGTTGGAGTAGGGTAAAGCAAAAACTGAGCATTCCCATGTCTATGTCGGGGACGTATACGATAAACATATTAGTTGATAAATTCAGTTCAAGGTTCAGCATTACAAAAAAGGTTGTCGTCCATTTTTTTTTCCAACGGGAAGATTTTAAAGAAAAATCTTATTCTTAATAAATGTGAATTATGACAGTCACCACTTTGAACAAATCGAATATTTAAATGAAAATGTCCTGCGACATAATTTTAATTTTGAATGTAATGTATTCATCTTATAAAATTTCTTTCACATTAAATTTATGTAACAGAATGAATTGCAAGAAAACTTTCAGATTCTCCATTCGGTGTTGATTGAAAGTTATGCAGTGCCCAAACGAAATTTGAGTCTGCCTCGCGAACCAGTTATGAATTTTTTCAATCTTCAATGTATTTAATGTGTCTCTACCCTCTCTGACCAAAATTATTTTTTTCACACATCAAAAGGAATTCTCGAGGACTTTATTTACGACCAACTGTCACTCACTGTCAGAGATATTAGAGCTGTCACTCTCGAGACTCACAATCACAGGCAGAGAGAGTCTCGGAGTTGACTCGACTCGACTCTTACTTCCGTGTGGTCGCCGTCTTCGGTGGCAAAATCTGTGTTTTTGTAGCAGGCACCTCTGGAATTGCTAATTCTGCTGCATTATTGGCGTTATAGTAATGATTTTCTTAGGCTGTATGTTACAGACAATCGAAGAAATTTTAGACATTAATAATTTATGTTACTTCATTTTAATATGCGGGAAGAGGCAAAAATTCTGTGCAAAAGTAAAATGCGACAAAAAATATATATATATTAATCAGGGAGTCATGTTATTTGCATATTAATATTTTTAAATGGTACGGACTTTTGTGTGACACGGAAAGGAAAAAATTTAATTCAAAATTTTAACAATAGGTGGGGTGTAATAATAATTATTAATATTATTAATATTAATAATATTATTAATTATTATTAATAATAATTATTAATATTAATATTATTAATTACAATTGTTTTATTATTATAATTTGTGGATTGATACAATTATATCATGACTTACGGCCGCAAATGTTAAATGTATGCATCATATTCTAAAACTGAGCACGGTGCTAGTTTTAGGTCTAGTATGCTTGATGATGCATGAAACAGCATATTAAGGTAATGGCTGCCGTCTCATAACGTATGACATCTTTAGGTATTGGTAAAAGCCAGGGATTTCCTCAATAGTTTTATAATTTTAAGTAATGCTACAGCGAGAAATTATTTCATGATAAGACATAGTGATAATAGTGGCCATTCATCTTAATTATACCTGTTTAAAAGGAGATTGTTGCCAAATGCTGATGCTAGTAACCCCACCATTTGAAGTCTATGTGCAGTGGAGCTCCATCAAGGGCAAAATGCTGTCGTGTCTTTGAAAGGACAACAATACGTTACCGTCCACTTGTTATGGTGCAGGGTAAATATTTAACTCGCGTAGCAAAAAAGTTCCTCAATGGATCAAAAATGAACGATGGGGTAAATTCACATCACGCAGTGGTTTTTTCTGGCTGCAACAATATTTCAACGTACATGTGAGGGTTCCTAAGTAGTTCAAATGCAGCAATTTTGAGAATTAATTCTCTCAGCTAGAAAGAAATCTGCTTGATCCCTCCCAAAAATATTAAATAATCCCATATTCCGAAAATAACAATAACAAATTTTTAAAAATTATTAAATTAATTTTGTAGTTAAATAAATAATACAAAAATAATTTAAAAATTAGAATACAAAAACGATTTATGGAATTAAAAGATAATCTCAAAATTTATAGGACAGGGACGCATTCTAGAACGTACGAAATATAACCAAGTTTATTAGATTCAAGAAATTATAATATTTATAATTTATGAATGTTTATATATATATATATATATATAATATACATTAGATATTAAAATTTTTTTTAATATATATATAAAATATTTTAATAAAAAACATAATTATATAATACAATACAATATAATATATGATATATATATATTAAAATATATTTGAGATATTATAATCTAAATTATATTTGATGAACCATGCCCCGATTTCTTAGAATCCAACAATGAAAGCCAGATAAAAACAGTATTATGTTTAATTAGTTTCTGCACAAAAATCTCCTGTTTCGCAGAAAGATTTATTTATAAAATAGCTATTTAAAAAACGAAAGAAAAGTAATAATAAAAGAAAATATCGCAGCAATATTTTCTAAGAATTTATTTAAATTTATCCAAAGAAAACATTTTTATTATATTAATTATTAAAATATTTTACTACTCTATATTAATCTAATCATCAAATTATATAGTAAATTCATACGATAAACTTTAATCGAAAAATTCTAGTTAAACTCGTTGATTATAAACTATGCAAAAATACATTATTCATTATGGAAGTGAAAATGTAAAAATAATTCACATTATATATTAATATTAATATGTAGTAAGTTATTTATACTGAATTTTTTATCTTTTTTACAAAAACATGCTAAAATTTTATTTTGTAAAAGCCTGCTGTATCAAATGATCTTTGTATTTGAGTTAATAATTATACGATGAATTTTTAACATTTAATTAAGAATTTTCGATAGTTTTGAAAATGCAAAATAAACTTATTTTGCATTTTCACTAAGTTCAGTATTTTCTTGAGAACAAGATTTATCTAAATGACTAGAAATTTAAATTTGCATATGTGAAATATAATAGTACAGAAACTACAAATAAATATGATAATATCAGCAAATATTCATGCTTATTCATAAATTGCGAAGATAATATTTAGTTGATATATGGAAACATTGTCTTTTATAAAATTAAAATTTCTGACTTAATTAAACATGCAATTTATTTTACTTCGTTTCAGACAATTAATATTTTATAACTTTTAAAATAAAATGATTCCGCAATAATTTTTTAAATAAATTGAAACGATTCAACTATTAAATACCAGTTTGAAGAAATTAATCAAAAAACATTGTTTCTGAGTTTAAAAAGTTATATTCAACATAAATGATATTTAAAAAAAAATTATGTATAAAGAATTTAAACTACTTCCTTACGTAAACCGTTTCTGAGTTGTAATTCATTTTTTATTTTCATAAATTTGTGTTGTAAATATATATCCATCTGTCATTACATTAAAACCACTTGTACATTAAGCAAGGAAGTTCTCGGTTAGGGTTAATCAACTGTAATAACTGTTACCGTTTTTATTCAAGCAGTTGCCTTTGTCTTTGCAATATGCAAAAAATAAGTGTTTATTGAATTTTTATAAAGAACAGATTGTGATGATCCTATAGCTGGGTGAAAGCTGTTTGAAAACCACAAGTCTGTTCAATTGTCCCAAAAGCAGTAATTAAGCGCGTATTACAGATGGCTGAACATCTTGCCAAAGTTTTTTTGCCAAGGGCTATTAATAGCAAAAGGTAGCACATGTTTTGTGGGCTTGTTTGTGGGAATAGACTTGCCAAAGCTGCCACCATTGCTGGTGAGTTTAACAGTAATTATGAAACGAATGTGTGGAATACACAGTTCATTACGCAATTTCGTCTAGGGACTACAGATATATCATCTTTTTTTGTGTATTGATCATAACAACTCAGCAATATGCAAATGACACGTTCTCATTTCATTGGAACTAATGAGGGTGAAATCAGTTAATTTTGACCAAATAATCTCATTTTTTTTTTACTTCATGTTAGTTGACGGTTCTCTGCGCAGCGTTTACTGGCATTTGTAAAATTGAATATGAGCATCTACATCATAAACAATAAATTTATCCCGTAATTCTAGTTAATCAATCTGAACAGTTCTCTTGCGGCCTGATAGACAATTAGCTTGTTCTCTGGCCTTTGGTACCACAGGCTTCAGGTTCAACACTTGGTGGTGGCATGATTGTTTTTAGTGGTTCAGAATCCTCGTTAAACTATACGTGCTGGTCTAATTAGGCCAAAGTATGCTCAAAATGACCGTAGAGCGACAAACCCAAATCTTATGTTTTATATGAAGATCCAAATATAGTTTTAATACATTGACATATCGCACCTCCAACAAAAAAAAAATATTATAATATTTCATTTTCAATTAATTAATTTTACTACAGAAAGATGACGTCATAATTAATAGTGAAATGTAATGAAATGAACAGTGATTTTTTCCTGAATAACTATGTTAAATCAGAAAATATCCGGAAATATAAGCATTATAATTTTACCACTCAAAGAATTACGAACACGTTAATTCACATAACTGACAATTTTATCACTTAGGTTTTAAAGAAATATGAAATTCACTATTTTCAAAATCTACGCAAAATCTACTGAAATTCTATTACACGTTACATAATTTATATTTGACAATAATATCACGTTTTCACGATTTCATTAAGAATTATAAGGCAAAAATCTATTAGAGAACTTGGAATTATAAGTTTATTGAAATATATTAAGGATTAACATTCAAATATTTAAATAAATACTTTTCTTTTTATGTATGCTTAGAAAAATGTCATCTTTCCACTATACATCAAAGCGAAAATTGCAAGACTATTGATTTTTTTTTAGTCTTTTATGCATTTTCGTATTCCACATTTCACCTTCACAAATATTCGATTCTATATAAAGTATAAACATTGTTTTTCTTTTTCATAGCAGCACGGTCAAAAATATAGTTTAGGAAAATATATTTCCCAACACAAATATTGTATTTCTTTTTTTTTCAGTTCTGGAAAAAAAAATATATTAGAACATATTTTTCTTTGACATCTGAGTGGGCTTGTAATTTTGAACTGTGACTATTTATTATCTTGAAGAAATATAGGATTTTCTTTTTCTTTGACTAGTCTTAAGTATTTTGATATAAATGTCTTTGGTCACATTTTGCGATATTGAATTTTTAGTTTACATTGAGATTCGTGTAAAAATATCCTATCAATATACGTATGATACATATAAATTTTTCAATGTGTTGCTTTTTTTCACTAAATAAAAAGGTTTTTATAAAAAATTTCAATGCATTTATTACTATAAATGCATTAAATATTCAAATAAATTCTATAAATGCACTACAATAATGTACATTTATTGTGTTTATTGCTGTGTGCATAAGCGCAATAAATGAACATTATAATAAATATACGCATAAATACATGAAATGCACTAATAACAATGTTTTAATGCACTATTATAATAAATCGATGAATACACTAAATGAAACAATAAATATATTGCAATAAAGTTCATTTATTGCGTTTTATGTGTCCATAACAATAAACACAATAAATGCAAATTACAACAAATTTATTGATAAATACACTAAATGAACTTAAAACAATGTTTTAATGCACTATCACAATAAATGCACAAAAGAGTTTTGATTAACTCTCCTTTTAACAATGTCTTGTTAAAAGAAGACTTAATTAAATTTCAAAGGGCTCTTTTATTAATTTTTCTTGTTCTTAAGGGAGGATGTTAGTTGTCAATGAAGAAAAAATATTTTAACTAAGGAAATTAAGGAAGATTTTAATTCATTAAAAAATATAGCTTCGTTATGCTGAAAGGGATTATAAATAAATATAACATTACTTAATTGAGTTTTTCTGAAATCAATACCTTTAAGGTTTTAAAATTACTTATAAAGCTTTAAACAAAATTTTCTTAATAACTGAATAATAACTATTTCGTAAAGAAATATTTTGATAAAACTTTGGTTGAAAGTAAATTTAAATTTAATTTTAAGTTTGGAAATTTAAATTTTAGAATGATATAAATAAACTTCAAACTGTTAAAAGTTTGACGCTTATTTATATCACACTATAACTTAATTTTCCTAACTAAATATTCCTTAAACTTAACAAAGATTTGGTTATAGGGAATTCGTTATAACCAAACAACATTCATAATTAAATTCATTATAGTAAAAGAAAACGGTGAAAATATGAGAATACATTTTTTGGTTTTATTTCACTATTAAGTGTTAGTAGCTAAATAAATACACATTAAAAGTTTAAAAATTATTTATAACATCAATTTTTCTACAAGTGAGGGAAAAATTATCACGATCCAGTATCAAACATGTCAGTTAGTAACAAACTGTCAGAAGTTTACATTGCAAAAAGGAATATATCTCTTTATTCAGCAGTAATTTTTATTATTTTTAATTCAAAAGTTTTACTTAGCTTTGACAATGTTCTACATAATTCCATTAATTTACAAAAATCCTGTATATTGAATTTTTCTTCACTCGTAGTAATGCAAATATTTTTAAACTACAGGTATAGCATTTTTATGCTACCTTTCACATAATAGAAAAACAAAGTCTAGCAAAAAGATTCACATTATCTACTGTATTAAACAGAAATTTAAAAAAAAATAATTTTCAATTCAGTGATATTCATACATTTATATATTTTTCAGCGATCTTAGTCGTGATTTTACATTCGGACTACAGTCTTGGCGGAGTAACGTTAGTCTCTGATGCCACCGCAACAAATAATCATAGAAGCAATATAGGGAGTTTGTTCCTACTGCCCCTTATCAAATACTGATTAAAAGGTCAACTTGCTAAGACCTGAATATTTTTTATTTAAATTTTACTTTTTTTAAACTTTTAGTAAACATTGACTATAATTATACTAAAAAAATAATTAAAATCTATATCCTCCCCCTCAGGCACGGAGGGCACCAGCACTATCATGGCGGTTTAGGTTTATCCATGAAAAAAATTTGTTACATGTCTCACAGGCACGATAAAAAATTCGTCAGTTCGTTCGATCAAAAATTTCAGTACGTTCTCGGCTGAAAAGGGTATGGTAATGCGTAATCCTTTTTATTATCCCTGTAATATATCTGAAGATAATATAGACAGTTTTATAATTTTATTACAGAAGCAATTATTGTACTGAAAATTCAATCATCACAAATGATACTTATTTCATAATATAAAAGTATAATTACTGCATACTAATAATTTAAAATTTTCACTGATGAAATTTCTGATACACGCTCTGCTTATCTCTTTTAAAAAGCTTTGACTGTTATTCTTAGAAATAATAAATGTGACTAATACAGCTTTAACAAAGCGAAAGCTTAAAATAAAGGAAAAGTAATAATATCATACCGTCTCAAGCGAGAATAATATTTGCAAATTGAATTATTTGTGCTTTATTTAAAAAAAAAAAAGTATTTAGATGTACTACAATGACTTTCATAAACGCAAACAAAATAATATTGCTTTTGAATGGAGCCCTAGTCAAATGAATTTTGAATAGAACGTCTTCATTCCATGAAAGCACGTTATGCAAATTAAATGGATTAGCTCTATACTCATTAACCATCTTCGTTGCGCTTAACGTCTTTTATTTAAGTTATCTATTTAGAATGCTTCCCCCTCACAAAAAAACCCGGTCCATTTTTAGCCGCTGGCAGTTCTGTCTCACACGCAAGTAATCTGTTTTGTTTACAAAGAAGATGCGAAGAGAATCTATCGACTAAGAAAGCTAATTTCCTACATTTGATGATGGTTTTTAAATGTTCCAGCCAGTAATTAGGTTTCTGTCATGGACCATCCTTTGTTTGCAGAATTAATAGAAGTTGTAAATACTAATTACGTTAAAAACAATGAGAGAGGACCACGGCTGGAGAATGCTTTGTTGACAAAAGTACCCTATTATGGGTGCAGCACACAGAAGGAGGAACAAAGCTGGTTAAAATTGTGATAGTAGTATCCATAAGTCACCCAAAAGACTTCCGGAATCCAAAGTTATCTTTATTTATCATTGACAATGTAATTTCCATATAAATATAAATGTTAAATCTTGTTAAGACATTTTTAAGCAGTACAAACATTTAATAACACTTTTTAAATGGTTTAAAAGTCAGGGTAAATGAAATTTACTTATTATGCTATCAGTTTTATACTTTAAGAAAATATAAGTTGAGTTATGTGAATTATATGATTATGTAGAAGTTGTAAATACTGATTTCGGAAAAGCGAATGAGAAGTCCATGCTGCTTGAAAATGCTTTGTAGACGTACCCTATGGGTGCGGCACATAGAAGGAAGAGCAAATCTGATCAAAAATATGATAGTAGTTCCATAAGTCACCCAAAAGACTTCCTGAATCCAAAAGTTATCTTTATTTATCAATTGACAATGTAATTTCCATAAAATATAAATGTATAACATTTTTTAAGACATTTTTAAGCAGTACAAACTTTGATAACACATATTTTTTAAATGGTTTAAAAGTCAGGTAAATGAAATTCTTACCTATTATGCTATCAATTATACAATTTAAGAAAATATAAGTTGAGTTATGTGAATTCTATGATTATGTAGAAGTTGTAATACTAACTACGTTAAAAACAATGAGAAGTCCATGCTGAAGAATGCTTTTGTTGACGTACCCTATGGGTAGCAGCACATAGAAGGAAGACAAATCTGGTCAAAAATTGTGATAGTAGTATCCATAAGTCACTAAAAGATTTATGAATCCAAAGTTATGTATATCATTGACAATGTAATTTTCCATATAAAATATATGGAGCTATAAATATTTTTTGAAAACAGTTATTAATCGGTACAGGAGTTTCATAATGCATTTTTAAAAATGGTAAATGGATTTAAAAGCCATGTAAATGGATATATTCCCCTATAGTACTATCAATCGTATGTTTTGAAAACTTTTTAAATTGATTTATGAAAATATTATATTTTATATAAACATTCAATAGAAATAAATGTTTCAAAACTGTTGGATTAAATCAAAAAAGGCTTTAGTTATTTAGATATTTTATGCAAATTTAAATAAATGTCGCTGTGTTCAGCGATTGTAAACTGGGAAATAGTTCTCGATAAACTATATACAGTTAAAATCATTGAGTGAAATAAAGTTAATAATATATTTTTTTTTTAATTTTCAGATACCATGTTTTAACTTTTAATTAATGAAACACTTTGTATGTGTGTTTATTATCTGATATAAGTTAATAATCATCATCATTTCACTCATTCAAAAAAGTTGAATTTTAATCAGCACAAATAACACTTACACAGAATCATACCATTTTTTAATAATTTAAATTTTTCGTCGTACCAAAACGTATATACATGCATATTATAATGGCGTTGAAAAAATAAGTTGCTATCTAAGTTGCATGAACTTACTTAATGTTACAGATGGTTCACGAGAACAACATCTCTTCAGAATTTTTAATGTGTTAAATGTAAGAAAAGATTTAGCTTCAGCAAAGAGTAATACTTATTTACTCTCATATTAAATATTAAAATTAATTTTTAATTTAATTAAAATGAATATAAAAATTATGACATATTTATTTGACAAAAATAAAAAAAATGAATTAACGGTTCATTAAGGAACCTTAAATTGTTTAATACCTGAAATATTTATAATTTTAAGTTGTTTTGCATCTAATAAAAGAATATTTTTAATAAAAGAATGGTAATTATAAAAATTAATTCTATATTTATATTTCATTATTTACTAGTTCAATTATCGAGCGACAAATTAGCAGCCTTAAATTGACGAAGTAGCAATATTGTAAATGCTTTGACATATATTATTAGCTAAATCATAATTCTATCTCTGAAGTGAAGAAATTCTTTTGAACCAACATTAAAAAGAATAAATAAACGGATATCTTTATCAACTATTCCTGATGGAAGAATCCCCACAAAAACCAACTTGCTTAAAAGAAATCGTAGGGAAATTGGTTAAATAATTAATAGCTAGCGTAAAAATGTCCCCAAAACCGATACTTACCACAGAAGTTTTTATTATAATGCCAATAAAATTTAGCATTGGAGGCGTAAGATCGTCGTTTTTAATAGCAACACTATTTCGATATATCGATTTGCATAATGACCGCCAAGCGTGCGTGACAAAGAACAAGAGAGATTAAACATCCAGAAAACAGAACACATATTTAGAGCTCATCGATCATATTTATGGTCTCGATATTTAACATCGAATCCATGTACTTTAAAAAAGGTTGATTAGCCTATCCATCAAAGAACTCGCTTTTTTTTTTTTCAATACATATTTTATTAGTCCATAAGAAATAGTTTTTGAATTCACTGCGAGATTGACTCTTATTGCCAAAGTATATGTTGGTAAGGCATAGATCAAATGATTTTGTTTTGTCAGAATTTTTTAATGAAAATAAATAATTTGTTTAATATAGAGGCCCTTTTTCGATAGTATTTTTTTTTATCAATTTAAAGTATTTCTATAAAAATTATTAAGCTTAACGAGCTTTTTAATTTTTATTATATACACATATCTGAATGTTTGTGTGTGTATATGGATTCTAGATGCCTATGCATGGATTCAATTTTGCATCCAAATTTCACCAAATTTTGCAGAAAATTTCAAGACAAAGTCTACTTCAAGGGAATAAAAAAAATTTCGAAGTTGATTAATATTCGTTAAAAAAATACCCAGTTTAGGATAATTTACATTAAGCTAATTTGGCGACTTTTGTGATGGTAAACTTTTCATGTTTCACGTTATTTTTTACGTTGTTGTTGCTAGCTGAATTTTAGTCACCTTTTTTTCTGATTGCCATTTACTCTGCCTCCACCTTGGCTCATAGATTAGTAGAAATAATTGAGTGTGTCTGCCTATGCAAAGCCACAATTTAGGGGTCCAAATTTCACCAAAATTGCAGGAAAACTTTCTAAGGCAAAAGTCTAGTTGAAGGGATACAAAATTCGAAATTGGATTAATATTCGTTAAAAAAATTCCCAATTTGTGGTAGTTTAATTTTTATGTTAATTTGACGACTTTTATTTTGACGAATTTATTTCATTTTTATTTTTTTATCAAACTGTTTTTTGACTGTTGTTCCAGCTGAATTTTCGACACCATCTTCTGACAGGATTGAGTCCCCATCCTCTTTTCCAGATGTTCGAAATTTGATAGCCATAGGTGTGCCTAGCCTTGCCTAGCGTGAGGTTGGCAGAACAGAAAAAGAATTATATTTTGCACTGATTTTATTGTTAAATTTGCAATTACGATTAAGAAAAGAAAATTATTCAATCAGACCGTAGATCTACTGAAAAATTGGCGATATCAGACTGTAATAATTTTAAAACTATAGGACTTAAATTTTTAAAAAATAAATGAAATTCTACTATTTTATCTAGTGAGTAGTCAAAAATTATGAAAATAAAAAATATTAGTAGAAATTGTTAATCAAATAAAAAAAACTTAATATTTACTGCCACCGATGGACATTAACAAATGATTGTTTAAGATTTATGAGTGGCAAAGAACACTACAGCTCTTTCCGCCTCTGATAATTTTGATAGTTTGCTTTTGTTTTTATTATCGCTACGTCTAATATTTTTGTTTTTGATCGTTATTAGATGTTCTGACGGCCAATTAAAAATTTTATACGGTTTTTATATTTGAAATTTATAATTTCATAGAAAGTTTTCTTGACAACTTATTAATGATGTTTATCAACTATTTCTTTGATATAAAAAGTTTTAATAACATTTATTTTTGAAGTAGGGCAACGTAGGATTATAAGAGATAATTTGATATAATTTTGGCATATTTTTTTTTATATATATAAGGGAAAGATAATAATAAAAAATATTTTTAATGAATTCAGGATATTTAATAATGTTTAAATATTTAATCAACATACTATTATTCACTGTAAGCTTATTGGTATCAGGATAGAAAGGAAAAGTTATTGGAAAAAGACACATTACAAAATTAAAAACAGTTATAACCACAGCTAACCATGTACAGCAATGATTCTTAATGTTTTCCTTAAATACAATTGATGATTGAAGAAAAATCTTTTTTAATATAATAATCCTACAACAAATTTTTTGAATTAATAAACTCTCAAGTAACAAATGATATAATAAGAATTTATAAAAATAAACACCATGTTTATTTTTTCATTTGGCTGTTTAACATTTTCTAATAGGGTTTCAGAACATAAATTTTTTAATTTCTTTTCGTGAATACAATTTCGAGGACTTAAAATTAAAAGCATTTGCCATATTCGTCTTACTATGTGGTAGCACATAAGAGCTATATTATTATTGATAATTTGTAAAAACAATGTTGAAAATCTTTATAATTATTTTATATTTCAAAAAAAAAATATATACTGGAATTTAAACAAAACTAACTTTTAAAGATGTTTATCTGACTAAATTTTAAATGACAAATTTTGAATCATTTTAAAAGTTTTATTATCATAAAAAGTCAGAAAACTTAATTAAAAATATTGTTTTATAATAGTAAATAATATATTTTATCAATTGTTATTTTAAAAGTATGTTAATGTTAGTTATAAAAACAAATTTTCGAATCAAACTAATTTTTTTTTTGACATAATACATAATACAGAATAGAAGCTTAAGTTTGGGTTATACATAACTTATATGTAAATTTCAAACTTATTACATTTTTTATAAGTTAAAAATTATATAAAAATAAATATATATTTAATTTTCTTTGTAAAAAAAAATTTTTTTGGCAAATAAAATCTATTTGCAGAAAGATTAACAAAAATGTTCATTGACTAAAATAATCTACAACAATTAAACTATGTTTATATTCTGAATTAAATCTTTTTTTTTTTTTATAATATCATAAGATTTTCATACATGAATATTTACAATGTCATTTTTAGATCTTACTTTTAAAAGCTCATATTTTTATTATAAAAAGTAATTATTTTAAAATATTTTTTTAAAATGATTCTTAATGAATTATAATGTAAATTGATATATAGCTTTCCTTTGAAAAATTTAAATTAGAAATTCTATTAACTCCTTATAATTTATTATATAGTTATTAATAAAACAACTAGTAATAATAAAAATTATTCTATAGAATCGCAAAATTTAAATTTCAAGAAATATGGACAGATATAACAATTGTATTTTTATTACTAATTAAAACAAATCATAACAATATATTCTTTTTTAAAATTTCTAACAAGAAGTTGATAATAAAATGGAATGTGCTAAATGCTGAAAGAAATTATACATAAGTTTCTATACTGAGTTGGATTCAAAATTCTTTATTTATATTCTTCCATCTGCAAGTCATTCAAAATTCTTGACACGTCAGAAGAAGTTATTGGAATATATTTCTGTCCAAGAAAGGGATCTAATACCTTTCTCACAACTCAAAAAATTTTCTTGAAAGACATATTTTCTCCTATTGGAGAAATTATTCAAGTTTCCTGTATCGACACTGAATTAAATTTATCTAAATGTTCAAATACTTTAATTTCTAATTTTGTCTATATATATTCTCAATATGCTTTTGATATTCATACAGATTATAGTTCACAAATTTATCATCCATAAGAAATATATATTTTTATTTCTATATTTATATTTTCTATATCTGCACATACTTTATGGACTTTGTAATCTTTTCTGCTATTATTTATAGACACAAGAAATTTGCATTTCATTTTTTTAAATCGTGAAAATTTTATAAAAGTATTATATTTATTAAATATATCGTATTTATTTATTTATTATATATATATTGTCTTTCAAACTAATTCTTTAAATTTAGATGATATAAAGCAAATTTGATGAAGCATATAAATTTATTGCAAGTATAAGCATAATTAGATTATGTTTTGAAATTATATATTAATGGAGGAAAATAAGGATGCAATAAAGTTAAAAAATATATAATATAAATTCCTGATTCTAATGCTGTTCATAAAATTTATTTACTAATTTAGTTGCAGGAAAAGGGATTTTATTGCAATATGGAATTAATAAATTTATGATAACTTCAGATTATGCATATTAAAATATTCCTAACATTATAATATATTTAAGACGACATGCCAACTATATATTTTATTGCAAGAGTACTTCAAGCGATAATATTTCTCTTTATTAGTAGGAAGTTATTAGTGAGAATGATACTACATCATAAATTAAAATATTTTATTAAATTATAACTAAAATAAGTTTTTATATATATATTTTTTTAACATTATAGTTTTTTTGAAAATTCTGCATGGAATCGTACTAAATTTTTTTTTTCAAGAGAATATTCATTTGAATTTTTTTAATAACTCTGTCCTCATTTTAGAAAATGATGAAACAAGTATTTAGAGACTGAGTAGAGTTTATATAAGTTAAATTTTTTATGGCCCTGAAATTTAAATACTATTTATATCCCCCTAATTTGAAACTATAGCTAAGTAAAAAAATGTTTTTAAACAATTTCAAACCTTTATCACACTTATAAAGTGAAAACACGTTTTGAATTACTATTCACACATTCTTAGAGGTAGTTATTTTATAAGTTTCACAGCAAATGCCAAATTTTTGGTATCGTTGTAGTGTTTTGTGAATACAAGATTATCACTATAGCGTTATTATAAAAATAAATTGTAAATGTACATTGTTTTCAAATATTAAAGAAATCGGTTATTGAGAAATTTCTATTAAATGGGATGTAATGAAATTTGATAAAAATATTTTTCAAACATTGCTTCAAAAAATTGGCACAAATAAAAATATGTTTATTTTTGATTTGAAAATGTACAAAATGGAAACATAAAAAATATATAGTTATTGAATTCAATGTATAATTATATCATATACGGAATGGGATAACTCTAACGGCTATACAGGCATGGTAGTAATGTTCAATGCTCAAAATGGTAATATTTATTAAATCAGTTATCAGGAACGCTCGTTGTTATGTTAAGGCAATTTGAAGACTTTGAATAATTAATAGTACTATTACATCACAACACATCATTGTGCCCAGAGATCAGATGCCCCTTTACCCCTAGGGAAGGATGTGGGTGAATTTCTGTATACACACAATGTAGGTGATAAGAAAAGTAATAGCTTAAATTATAGTTTTAAAAAACTAAAAAACACGCTTTTTTTGAGTTAATCAAACTAAAAAGTAAAAAAAATTATTGCTAACACAAGAATAAAATTACTGACGATAAACGTCACTGTTCTAAAAGCGTGGGGTGCTTTGTATGATATTTTTTAACTAATTCTGCATTTGGGAATGGAACTTGAAAATTAGAAGATATCGAGGCACCCCACGCTTTTAGAACAGTGACATTCATTTTCTCGTCAGTCATTTTATTCTTATGTTAACAATGTTATTTTACACTTTTTAGTTTGATTAAAAAAGCGTGTTTTTAATATAAAAAGGAGGTTTTTTAAAGACTGGAACTATAGTTCTTTAATAATTTTGAGTAAAAACAAAGGCTAAATACGAATAGGTCGAGCCAGCCAGGATTCGAAAGGGGAATCTCCTGATCCGTAGTCAGGCGCGTTATCCGTTGTGCCACTGTCCCACGTAGGTTCGAATGTCTTAGGTACTTTCATTCTACATGGGATCTTCATAAGTTAAAATAAAATCACTTATCCTAGCTATCCTAATCATGATGGGATAATAAACTTATCAAAATAAGTGTCGTCGGTCCTTAATAAGTCTACAACGTTTAAATTAAATCTGATCATTTAAAGTAGGGCAAATTCGAGCCCAAAGAGTCAGTTAAGCAAACATATAGGTGAAACTAATAAAAGCGTTTTAAAAATAGATTTACAAAAAAATTAAAAGTTTAGAGAGAATTGGAGGAAGGGATAAACGTCACCACAATTATCTGAATGTAACTTGGACGGAAGAGATCCCGGAGGTAAGTGACATGACAAAGTTTACGCAGGTATGTAAGAAAAAATAAAATAAAAGAAAAGAAAATAAGTGTTTCCTTTTGATGTTTCAATGGCTGAATATTGGTGATACCAAGGTAATAAGATTTTTCAATTATCAGTATAAATATGATATAAGGCACAGAATTAAAAAAAAAAATGAAAAACCAATATTATTAAAACTAATATGTAAGATGTATGTTCAGAAAGGTTCTAAATAGATATATAATATATTTACATAAAATTTAATGAGGAAAATATTAGTGATATAATACAATACATTACACACGTCATTTAGATATGCACAAATCGGATAAATACATATAAATCAGAAAGCAAGGTAGAGTGCTTATCATTTCAATTTTCCAATGCCTGGCAAGATTGATTAAGTAGAAAGAGGAAAGGCAGCTAGTAAATGAATTTGTGAGGATTACTGGATGAAACGAATGCAGCAATACTTCTTGATAGACTCTCTCACATGAACAATATGTTACAAGGTTGAAGAACGTTCTGGCCAACCACTAAATGACCTTTATGTAGACTAGCACTAGGAGTAAGGATCCAACAATAAAACCACCGTAAGGAGTAACAACTGGATCGGTAATGTCGTCGTATACAACTGAGTGACGACGGTATCTCTCTTGTACAAATATAAAAATTTGTCCAATCATCTATCAGCTAAAGACATACTTCCTGACATACATATACACGGACTAACCAAAATGTCTATTCGTTAACATGACTATGAAGTAATAAGTTCCAGGTTCCTTCCACACAAATTAATCATCTTGAGTCATTTTGCAAACAAAATCTGGTCTAGTCAGTAAAGAGTACAGTCTTGCATTGACATGCCCTCCAAATGAAATAAATACTAGCCCAATTAAATATTTTCGGTGGCATTTTTGAGGCATATATATAGAATTCGATAACCCTCCTTCGTGATGTCTTCTGTACACAATTGACATGGATATCAGTCTTTCAGCTGCTGCTGCAAAAGATCTGAACTGATTTCTTGTAGAGATTCATGGTCAATACTGGTCAAGGTCATCTTTCTGTGTGAACTTGCAGTTCTATATCTTTTTTGGTTCTACCTTCTACTAGTTGATTCCTTATTAGAAATGTCTCTTAATTGAGCAGCTTATGAATTACAGAAGGACTGACCTTGTTACGTAGAATTGCTTCAATTGATCCAATCACTTGCCATCATAATTCTTCTGGCAAATGATATCAAGTACTCATATCTAAAAATGTTTATTTAAATATTTCAAAAAGCAATTTATACTTGCAGTAATTGCAGACTTTTTAAGTACTAGGTCACGTGTTTTTATGTCTTAGACCACGTGTTCTTTGATATTAAATGACAGCAGCTCCACAAATTTGGATATTATAATCTAATGCAGCTTAGCTTTTTATGTATACTGAGTATATTGTTTGTTAAATCACTGAAACGTGAAAAGTTAATACTGTCAAAATATTTCCTTTGTATTTTGTTGCCTTCCCACACAAACCTCGTAATTTCTTTTACCCCTGGGGTCTCTGTCGTTCTTACTTGATCCAGATAATTGTTGGGACATTCATCCATTTCCCTCTCTCAATTTTCTCCTGATTTTTCTAACCTTTTTCTGACTTCATTGTGCAGTACACAAATTCACCCACGTCATTCCCAAACTGCAAATGAGCATCTCAACTCTAGGTACAGTGACATGATGTGGTGTAGTAGTAGAAATATTTATGAAAAATTAGTTTTGGTGTATAATTCTTTTTTAGTGTCAATTTCTTTTAATTAAAAAAATAGTATTCTAAACATAAAAGGCGGATATTGAGAAGATATTTTTTTTTTTTTAGATTTAAAAATTAATTTTGGAACTCATTTTATTTAATAACCTTTATTTCAATGATTGCATCCTAAAATAATCTATAAAATATGCTAATATTACATTAATTTTATGAAAATTTACTTTATATATTTCTTATTGAAGTTTACATATTATATACTTAAAATCCTTTTATTTTAAATATGCATTAATATCACATACATACAATTATAAGTTATACTGTCTAACTAGTAATGACCTCTTCAGCGACTTGAAATGCATGTATACATTTAAGGTTTCTTTTAAATAAAACCAATCTAACTAAATGCAAAATATGTTAAACTATTTATTACAAACTTCATCCTGTACTTGTTTAAAAAGAATTTGAGAGCAGACTAGTTTACATAACTTGAACAACAGTTCTGAAAATATTTTTTATTATGTTTCAACATAAAACTATGCAAATGAATACAGAGATCTTTCATCTTGTGTAAGGTAAAGGAAAAGTAAGAAGAATGTGAATTTAATTTAACTATGAATCTTACCAGTCAGTGTCTGTGCATTATTTAACTCAAAATGTAAAATTTCAGATTTAAAGTGAAGGTTACGTGAGTTTCTAGTATACTAAAAGATGGAAATTAAAACATATCCTTAAGATATTATAGCAAAAATTTAGTCATCAAAGACACAATCATTACATTAAAAAATATAAGTAACATATTCTGATTATACGAAATCATTTCATGTTCGCATGATCAAATGATTCTCATTATGCATATATATATATGAGGATATTAATATTTATTCTTGATGGCTGAATAGCTGTTGATATAAAATGGAAAGACATAATCAAACAAAAACTTAATTTCTCTTTTACTTGAAACACTCTATAAAAAAATTAAATTTAATGAGAGGTTGAAAATATAGTTTTTTTTTAATTTTAAGAAATATTTATCTTATTTATGTTAGTTATATATTTTCATCATTAACAACAATCTTCAATAAATCATGAACGAGTATCGCTTTTAATGATACACATTAACTTTTCAACGTTAAAGAAATGGAATTTACAGGAAACGTACTAATATTCTGAATATTTATTTATTAGTTAACTTTGTCTTTCGATAATATTCATTGAAAAGTTTCAAATCAGTCAACTATAATATTTCAACTTTCCATTAATTTTTAAATGATTTTTCAATTTGTTATCGTCATATCTTTGATTTAATTTTTTTAAAAATATAACTATTATTTTTATAACATTTATAAAGATAATTTTAATTTCATATAAATTGCTTTTTTATGTATTAAGATTTGTTTGAATTTAGAGATTTCAAATTTATTTATAAAAGATCAAATACGAAGTTTTAATTTTGCCTTTATTACAAATTATTTTTACAGATATATATTATACAGATTTATATCGTATGTGTTTTTTTATATATTGGGATTTTTGTATGTTTTTTAAAATTAAAATTTTTATACATTGTATATTATTAACTAGTTAATATAGTTATACAATGTTATCATTATTTAATAGTTGTTATAACTATTAAATAATGATATTAAAATGATAATAATGTTATTAATAAATAATAATGTTATTAATTAATGTTATTTTATGATTATAATCATAAAATATTTTTAAACTATTTTTGGAAATCAATGACAGTTTCTTCATCAGACGGAAAAAACTTCTTTAACAAGGGACTTCATGAATGTATAGCATAGAGTTGTATAGAATTTACTACACAAACTATTGCTGTTGAAAAGCTGAAATCAATAATGGCCATTCTAGATTCGCGAAAAAAAAGATTTTTATTAGACTTAGGTCTGAATGTAACGTGCAGCAATTTTCTTAGCTGACAGAAAATAAATAGAAAGATTTGAGAAATCGATGTTTAGAGAATTAAATACTTTTTCAAAGAATACTTGCACTTTTCTTTCTAAAAACCGATACATTAAATCATTTTGAAATCGTTTCAAGACAACATTCGTCTGCCTTGTTCTAACATAACGATATTTTCGTTTCCTTATATTTAAAAAAAAAAATAATCGATTTCACAGGGGCCAAATCGTATCTTTTTGTTTCGGTTTACATAACAATTTAAAAAGGAAACCTTTTTCCTCTGTTATGTGATAGATTACGTTGTTTAAAAATAATGTAACCAGAGTAGAAGTAAAAATAATGTATCCCAGGGAAAAAGTAATGGGAGTTTCATTTCTGCCATGTCTTTCCAATATTCTTTTCCAAGATATCCTTATTTTTTTTTTGTCCGACAAGAAATAAATCTGTGCACCAGGTTTGCTTTGACCATTTAAAATGCTTTTTATTTCTTATAAAAGCAGCATCTGAAATAAATTGAAAGTTTGTATTGCTATAGGTCTTATTAAATTTATTTTTAAGAGTGCTTTACAGCAGACATTGAATGGTTTTCCCATCGGATTTTATACATGGATTTGCTGTTCGCAGATTGAGAAATAATATACTTGAAGGGGAATATAACGACAGGAAAATATGTTTAGTTTGTAATTGTTGGCCAAATTTTCCTATCAGTTTATAATTTTTTTAATTATTTTCATTCATGTTGTTGGCATTTATAAATCTATGCAGCATATAAAATGTTTAAGTAGTTTATAATTGTGTTAATTGATTTGTGCTTCCATTTCATTGTTTTCCAACGTGTAACGTTCAATTATTTTTTATTTTTATTTTCTAGTTTAAGACCTGGTATAACTTCAGGGATAATGCGTTGCTTTTCTGAATTGAAACACTATGATCGAAAAACAGTACCAAAAATTTCATTGCCAACTCCAGGGCACTATGATAAATCTAAGGATCAGAGCATCATTCTGTTTTATTCGAATTCACCAACTGACATTCACCAACTGACATTCACCAACTGATTATCGATCCAAACTATGGTAGCATAGTAATATAACACATCATCATGATACATCTTGAACGCTGAATCTATTATAGTAATAACGCTGAACGCTATGTCACTATCATAACGCTGAATCTATTATAGTATATCCTAAACCTCAATCTATTATAGTATATATGCCATTACAAGGGCTATTCATTTCATGTCGGAATGCCCAATATTTGAAAAAACACATTCCTGAATGAGGAAAGATACAGCGATGAAGGCGGTTCACGTAAAAAAAAAATAATGCAATACATGGCTCCTACTCAAATAAAAATTACTTCTATAATTAAAAGTTGCACTTCGAATGTAATAATTTTGAAAAATTCACTTTGTGACTCCTCAAATTTAATACTACATTTTGCAATTTAAAATACATTATTTACCTTAGAATATGAATTAATACCAACCATTACTGGAATTTGGCTCACCAATTCGAGATATTCAAAATCTCATTTCTATGTATTAATGATTAATTAATTAACCAAATAAACTTTCTGCAAATTTTTTTAGAAATATATCCATCACCCAAAGTGTAAATGCAAGTTCTTTTTCGTTCGTAAATGAGCATTAAAGCCACACTGATGTCTTCAACTTAGAGTGCTAAGTTGCTCACGAAATATTGCAACACAAATTGTAAGAACTTCCGTAAATTCATGAATTGGAATATCGATATTTATACTCGTTGCAAATTTTCTTCTGAAAATAATGTACAGAAATCGCCGAACCACAAGATCTTAAACAAATCAGGTTCGTGATTTCAAGGTATCTCCATTTTCTCAATCGTCCGATGAATATAACTACATTCTCACATCATGTGTTCATTCAAACACAATAACTTATTCATACAAATAAGATGGTTTTGCATCTTTGGATTAAAGTGTATGTTTAGTCACATTCACTTCATCACTGCTGCTAAATTTATAAGGATTACAGCCATTCCAAAGTGAATATTTTTCCAAATTAAAGCCAATACAGCCAATATTTAACCATTCTCTCAATGTCCTGCTGTCATACATGTGTCAATGCATTGTCTTCTGGTGGATTATTTATCTGCTTTTCATCCACCATTGATAATTGCTAACTACTGCATATCTTGAAAGGCTGTCAACATTTGTAGTTTGAGAAATACTTTTATTCAGCTGTCTGGCTATAACAATTTGGCATTGATGAAATAGCTATAAATTTTTAACAATGCCTATATTGCCACAACACGAACTACTGCCAGTCGGAGTAATAATCCAGTCCTTTATCTCTTAATCTCGAATCACTCGAATAAAGATATAACTAAATGGTTCACATTCATTGATTTCCTGATAACAACTGCTAGTTTAACTTAACAAGTGGGAAAGCAGAAGACAATAATAAGGTCTTTATATTCTACTAGAATATAAAGACCTTATTATTGTCTTCTGCTTTCCCACTGTTGTTAAACTAGCAGTTGTTATCAGGAAATCAATGAATGTGACATTTCATGTAACTAAAAGGTCTTCAAAGTAGATAAACCCTAATTTATTTAAATTTCTGATAATATTATTACTTAACTAATCATTAAAGTATTCAAAGTATAGCCTGCAACTTCTATGATTTTTTTTCTTTTGAATTTCACAAATAAAAAAAAACTGAGACTAAAATATCTCCCTACGCACTAGCTGTGTTAAATTAATTACAAGAAGTTAACAACCTAACAATGTTAAGTGATCTTATCCAATACTACAGAAATCAATCGAATACCTCCAAGGAATTACGAACATCAACTAATTGAGCATCATTCTAAGATAAAAAGCACCTACTAACCCAGAATGGAGCAACAAAAGATAAAAAAAAAATCTTTCACACTACAAAAAGAACAAGCACACTTTATAAAGCTGAACCTACGCTTTGCTCCTTACAGCAACGATATTCAGTAACAGAATTTTTATTCATACTTTGAAAACAGCATCAATAAAAATGAAAATCTGGCAAAACGGCGGTAAAACAAGGAATAATTACTTTTATCGATCGGTAAATGCTAAATGTTTCTGTTTTATTTTTTTTTTTAATATTTCGTATTAGAAACATGCAGCCCCGAAAAATGTATAAGGACCTGGATAGAAGATTGTGTGTTCGTATATGCTAAAGCATTAGAGAAATACGTATGTAATTATAGAATGCTTGGAATTCCTAGATGGTTGATTTTTCGGTTCTGTGATTTCGAAAATAATGAAGGCGGTGCATTCTTTCGTTCTGTAACAAGTGTATTTTTAAGTGTTCGGTGGATTTCAGATAAATTGCTAGTGATTCGAATGTTTTCCTTTTTCAATTTGCAATTTCCCAATGAGGATTTCCAGTAATTCGGAAGTGTTGGAATGAATTACTTGGAGATTCGTAAATGATTCAGATTAAGTTTGTTTCTTGTATTGCATGTTGAGAAAATTCAATTGAGAATAAATTGGATAAATGTTTTTTTTTACTCTTTTGTATTAAGATTGGTTGTTTAGTGCTTTTGAGTTAATTAGTATGTTTCGTGTTTTATACAAATAAAATTATCTGCATAAAACTCAGTAAAGCTTCACGATAAGGACATGTATAAAATTTTAACTGAAAGTTTCATTTTAAAAATGTTCTTGTTTCCTTTTAAATTTTATTTACTTTTATTTTCGCTCTTCCAATTTAGCAGCATCCTTTATTTCATTATTAAATTGAACAAAACACAATAATCATGGACACAAAAATCATAGAAGAAACAAGGTTTTGTCTTAGAGACACGACCATTTTGCACACTGAAAGCAACTACCGTTATTCATTATATGGAAATAGTTTAAAAAAGAAAAACAATCATAGAATTTGGAATGCAAAAATTCTGAGGTGAGTCTCTCTCAAAAAAAAGTAAGAAATTGTTCAAGATCCAAAAGGAGCACAAATTGTATCGAGGAAACATTTCAAGGAACATAAAAAAGAACACATTTGTACAAAATATGCAATGGCAAGGAGTGAAAATATTTTATTCCGAAAATATGTAAACCATTTTATAAATTAATAAACCTAATGGAAATTAATTATAACATCTTGAGGATAGTTTTATCGTGGTATACCTACTCCCACGATACTGTAAACCATGTTATTTCTACTCTCTGACTGGATATAAGTCTAGGAACATATTCGATAACTTGGAGTAATCCTCTGTTTAGAGATGATATTGTATAGGATTGAAAAAACTTATTTGGCACAGCAAGCTTGTTTTAAAAAGCAACAATCGAATCACGTAACTCTTTGTAATAATATTACCAATGAACGACTGATTCGTTGACTGACCAATATAAAAAATGTATCTGATTGGGCAGAAATCACACCCATGGTAAACCTTTTTTTTTTTAATCCGACTGGACTTATTGTTAGCTGGGGTCTGTTAATTAGTAGCCTGGGAAAGAGAAATGACGTTTATATATTGGAGGAGTTATATGTTATTTCTGGGAAAAGGGAAGACTAGCACGGTGTGGAGAATTTATGGAAGTTTCAATGGGAAGTTTATGGAAGTTTTAAAAAGTAATAACAAAGTCTGGAGACAACAGACAAGAGAAGCATTGGCTTGTGAAAAACCACCCTTTAAAATAATATTCTTGAATTTTATTCCCTGTTTCTGTGTAAAATCACTGTTGCCTCATATGGAAACAACCCCGAGCAGTTGACCAATGATGATATTGCGATGTATCTTGATATAGATACTGAAGCTCCAGGGTGCGAGTCCGTTAATAGTGAAGTGGGATTCTTTTTTTTTTCCTTTTTATTCTTCTAGAATTTTATAACATTGTAAAAATATTTTATAATCCAATTTTTTGACACGTTCAAGTTAAATTCGAAGCAAATGTAATATTTTAATAATAATAGTTTAATTCAAATTGATAATTAATTTAAATTCAAATTGATAATTAATGTAAATCATTTTAATTTTATATAAAAAAAAAATAAAGAGAAACATCATCTACTAACAGTCTAAAAAAAAAGCAAAATTAATATCAAATTATTTTGAGCTTTCATTTTTAGCACTTGCTTTTTTTTTTAAAATGTATTTCTTATAACAAACCGATTTTGAAACTGATTTTTTGCAAATTTATTTGAATTTGATATAGAAAATTAAGCAAAAATATCATCTGCTAAAAATTTAAAAAAGCAAAATTTATATCCAAATTATTGTGAGATTTAATTTTTAGTGCTTGCTTTTTAAAAATTCATTTTATGTATAAATTCTTTGTGTAATTTTTTGCTTTACCTCACTGATTTATGTATAGTTAAGCAAACGAATAATTTCCCTGAAAACTGATAATGTCCCTTGTTAAATATTAAATTTTTGAAGAGAATAATTAATTATCAAAAAAAAAAAATTGTCAATTCCTATAAATCAGAATCCAATTTATACAAATTTACTCTCATCATTCTATAGATACATTTTGAAATCAGCCATAACTCTACATATTCAGTTGCATCATAAATTTTAAAAATAGCTATTAAATGCCATACATTGTATTTAAAAATAAATGGTTTTGAAACTTTATTTTTAAGTTCCTTCCATAATACAATGCATCGGAAAATAATCATTGGGTACATTCTCTTGGAAGAATAAATCTCCGTCGAAAGCATTCAAATTTGAAATTCTTTATTACTCTTTCTCATATTTGTCGAATTCAATCATGCACACCGAGGAATTAGATTCCTTTTCAGTTTCGAAATATGGCAATTTTCATTTAAGAACAAAATTTCGTAGCTCGACAAAAGAAACAAAAGTGATGAAGATTGCGAAAGTTTTCACTTTCAATTTCCTGAAAGATTCATAAACGCTCCTAGGAAATGAAATTTTGTTTAAGGACATATTGGAAAGTTTCTCTTGTTCTCTGGACTTTGAAGGAACTGGAATATTGAAAGCATGTTCCAATTTAATGGTAGGCACTTTATGAACATACATACTCGCAAAAGAAGAGAGAATAAATATAATGTTAAAATGTTTATTCATTTGAATGATTTTGGAGGATTGTTCATTGAATGATTTCGTTTGTTTCCAAAAAAAAAGGAGTATGACTTATTGAAGGACATATTGGAAACTTCCTCTTATTCTCTTGACTTTCAAGGAATTGGAATATTGAAAGCATGTTCCCATTTAATGGTAGGCACTTTATGAGCATACATACCTACATGCAGAAAAAAAGAATAAATGTAAATAAATAGAATGTTAAATTGTTTATTCATTTGAATTATTTTGAACGATTATGTTTGTTTTAAAAAGATGGCTGACATATTGAAGGACATATTAGGAACTTTCTCTCAGCCTTCAAGGAACTGGAATATTGAAAGCATGTACCCATTTAATGGTATACACTTTATGACCATACATACACGCAGAAAAAGAGAAATTAAATGTGAATAAGTGGAATGTTAAATTGTTTATTCATTTGAATGATTACGTTTGTTTCCAAAAAAAAAAGATGTATGACTTATTGAAGGACATATTGGGAACTTTCTTTTATTCTCTCGACCTTCAAAGAGATGGAATATCGAAAGCATATACCCATTTAATGGTATACACTTTATGAACATACATACACGCAGAAAAAGAGAGTTTAAATGTGAATAAGGGGAATGTTAAATTGAATGATTACGATTGTTTCCAAAAAAAGATGTTTGACATATGGAAGGACATATTAGGAACTTTCTCTTATTCTCTCGGCCTTCAAGGAACTGGAATATTGAAAGCATGTTTCCATTTAATGGTATACACTTTATGAGCATACATACACGCAGAAAAGAGAGAATAAATATGAATAAGTAGAATGTTTATCATTTTATTCATGTGAATGATTTTGGACGATTGCAGTTGCTCCCGAAAAATATGTCTGAATCGAAATGTTAATTAAGATGAAATAAATATAATTAAAATCACTGTTTTATCATTAACAGAATAATAAGAGTAATTTATTATTTATTAGTTAGAAACGAAACATTTTCTTCTCATATTGTAAAAGAACACAGTTCTTTGATTAATAAAATCTAGTATTTAATAGAAAATTTTCAGAATAGTAAACACATAAATATTTAATATCATATAATGCGAAGTTAAGAAAAAAAAATCGTTTAAATATATCAGTTTTTCACAAGAGAATGACAATTTTTTTTTTTTCAGTATGTCACATAAAATATGTGCCTAAGAAAATGGTAACATTTATTTGTACGAATTGAGAAATTAATTATAAATGGTATTTTATACATTATTTATTTATTGTTTATTTATTATTTTTTGTTTTGCTATTCTGTTATTTGTTATCAAACTTAGAAAATATTTTTCTTATAAAATCCTTAAGACTATCATAGCAGATTTCTTAATATTTCTTAAATAAAATTTTTCGATATATAATGCATAGTTAAAAAAAACAACGTAAAACAATAGATAAAAAAGACCGATTTCTTTTGTTTTTAAGAAACAAATGCTAAAAAAAAACTTTTTATAAAGTATATTTTTGACGTTTATTTGCAGAATAAATGCATTTAATTTCATTTGCACGCATTTTGTGATACGTTATTGTGACACCTTTAAAAAAATGTCATTAATAAATAACCTTCTAAGATCTAAATAATTTAAATAGATAAAATGGTAAATTAAATAAATTATTGTTAAATAAATTTATATTGAGTAGCAGAAAGAATCTAACAAAATCTAATGTAAAAATAAAGTTTTTAAAATATAAATTTTTATATAGTGTTTGTCTTTTTATCACAAACATTCATCAGAAAAACGAATATATTTAAGTTGATATCGAATTTTCACATATTTTGATAATTCACTTTAATCAAACAGAATTTGAAAAAAAAAACTTTTTTTTTCTGAAAAGCTTATTCTGTGCATATTTATCCAAAACATTAGACAGTTTAGCTAATATTTAATTACAGAATTTTACTTAATCTCAAAAAAGTCAATATGAGCAAGGGCATATTTTTCAAACGCTTTAGTACTCTTACATTTTAAATATGTTTAACCGTTAAATCACCAAAGTACTTTCTCAAAAATATTTGTGGAGTTAAATTAGTTTACATATCCGATTAAACAATTTTTCAGTTCTCTGACTGAAAGTTTAATCTAAATATATTTTTACAAGGCTTTCCAGATTTCATTTAATGACAAACATTACCATAATATTAGGAGCAGCTAATATTAACTTACACCAAAAAATAACACTTGATATTAATTACACTGGAAAACTGCAGCTTGTGAATGCATTGTTTCGTATACTTTTCTTAAATTATTCTAAATTGCATTTAAAAGAATGAGTTAGACAAACATTAAGGAACAAATTGGCTTTTATATCATCCAATCATTTTCCTTCTTCTTCTAATATTAAAGTTTGCTCTTTTATTATTTACTTTATTTTGAAGAGGAGGATGTAAATATTTCCATTGTTTATTGAGCCAATATTTATAACCGAGATTGTCTTCAAAATTGATTCAGATAATGCCTCCTGCAAATCAACTAAAAATGATTTTGGGCTTTTTGACACCAAATTCGGATTATTCGAGAATTTATTTAATTTAGCAAGTTTATTGGCTTTTAGAAGCCTCATACGTTTTAAAATATTTTTATTGCACTACAATAGGAACATTTATTTTTAAATTAGTTTTTATTACTTAGAATTAAAAATTATTTTAGATCACCATGGCAAATTATTAATTAAGAATTTTGTCTTAAAAAATTTTAAAATTGGCTGACTTTTTTTATAATTGAGATGACAGCATAAAAGAATAAGTATTTACTATAAAATTTCATAATGCAAATTAATCAGTCAAAATATTAAAACTCCATGAGTTTCACATAAAAGTTATGTGCGAATGGCAATGAGACAACGTTTTATTAATCAGAGTGCCGACGTAACCTGATGACGTTAAAAAAACTGACCGTACTCGAACAAAAACAGGTTTGGAAAGCTAGATAACTGGGTTAAAGGACCCCACATATATACCAAATATTACCACCAAAATATTGAATTCACATATACTTCATATAAAAATGCTGTCTGTAATATGAATAAAATAGAAGGTGTGTATTTCGAGAAGAGAAATAAAGTCATGATACAATGTTGTATCTATCAATATACTTATCATGTCACTGTAACTTGATGAAGGTAAAAAACTTACGTACTTGAACAAAAACAGGTTGGGAAAGGTAGACGACTGGGACAGAGGACCACACATACATAAAATATTACCACATAATAAAATTGCATGTGCTTCATATAAAAATGCTGTGTGTAATATAAATTAAATAAAATGTGTAGATTTCTATAAAACAAAGTTATGAGACAATGTTGTATCAATCAGTATATATTGTCAATGCAACTTGAAGATAAAAACCTTATCGTACTTCACCAAAACCAAGTTGGGAAAGCTAGACTACTAGGTCAAAGGACCACGTATATAGCAAATATTACCACCAAAATATTAAAACCACATGTACTTCATATGAATAAGCTGTATGTAAAATGAATAGAATGGAATGTGTGGATTTCGAGGAGAAAAATAAATACATGAGACAATTTTGCATCAATCAGTATATCGCGTCAATGTAACATGATGAAGATAAAAACTTTATCGTACTTGAAAAAAAAAAAGAGGTTAGGAAAGTTAGATGAGTGGGTCAAAGGGCCACATATATAGCAAATATTACCACCAAAATATTAAAACCACATGCACTTCATATAACAAAGCTGTCTTGAATATGTATAAAATAGAATGTGTGGATTTTAAGGAAAATAAAATCTTGAAACAATGGTGCATCAAATAGTACATGTGTCAATGTGACAAGATGAAGAGAAAAACAATTATCGTACTTAACAAAAACAGGTTAGGAAAGCTATACGAATGGATCAAAGAACCCCATATATAGAAAAATTACGTCCAAAATATTAAAACCACATGTACTTCATATAACAATGCTGTCTTGAATGTGAATAAAACAGAGTGTGGATTTCGAGAAGACAAATAAATTCATGAAATAATGTTGTGTTAATCAGTATATTGTGCCAATGTAACATGTCGAATATAAAAAAAAAAAAAAAAAATTATAGTGCTTGAACAAAAACAGGTTGGAAAAGCTAAACAACTGGTTCAAAGGATTTCGGAAACTTTAAAGGTAGATTTTTATTGGATATAAAAATCTCACGTTACCAGACAATCGGAATCCCCAGTGGGCAGGGGATCAAGGTTCATGATTGGTTGGTGTTCTGCGAGATGATATTCTTCTAGTATTCAGTGAAAATACACCTTAAATCTTGTCAGTTTTTTTTATGATATTTAGTATGGTTCTAAGTCACCTAAAATAGTATGACGTCCACTAGAAGACAAGGGATTTAGCCGACTAAAAGTTATCGAAGACACTGATAAACTGGAATTTTGTTTGTTTTTGTTTGTGCGGATAAATGTGTTATAATGATTAATATAACGCATTACACTTTCTAAAGAATAAGTAAAAGCAATGTGCAATAACTCACAGTTGTTAATACACTTTTGCTTAAAGACCAGAGAGATATTGGGCTATTTGTATGCTAACGCTAATTAATTACAGTTCTTCAGAGCAAACTCATGATTTGTTAGATATTTCATGCTCGTTGGGCAACTGATGAAGAGGCTGCATAGAAAAAGAAATCTAATTTTGCTTTACAACATGAGAATGGAGAGTGCCTGTTTAAGAAATAAAGAAAAGTATAATAGCAAACATCATCAATATTAGAATAAATAAATTCACAAAAATTTGGATAATTTTTGTTGCATCAATTGTGTTACACAATGAGCAGCCTTAGATGTAAATAAGGTATTAATACTGCTCTTTGAGGCTCTTTTAATGTTTTAAATTTAAACATACACTTATTAGTTAATTTTTAAGGGTTTGGTTGATTGGTGTGCTATCAATAATATATATTATGAAACTGAATTGAGTAGAATTAGAGCAAAATAGTTTGCATCTCTGTAATAGTTTTCAAAACTCTTCCTATCAATATGTAAATGCGTTTATTTTGTGAAGATACCATTAACTAAAAATATTAAATGTTACATATTCTTCCTTTTGGAATTTTTTTTTCTGATTTTGTTTTAAAACAGTAATAATTACTAAAAATCGTGTCTAGAATACATAAGAATTTCTTCAAAACTCATGTCTAGAATATAATAATTACTTCGAGAATCATGTCTAGAATATAATAATTAGAAGTCATGTCTGGAATATAATAATTACTTCAAAAACATGTCTTATTTTTATACAAAATTTTAACGCCATTTTTTTAAAGAAAAATAATAGCCGAAACCTAACTTTAAGAATTTTTTTTCAAAGGAATCTGCACGCAAACTCATCAACATCAAATAACTCTTCCTGAATAAGAAATAAGCCCATTTAAATAAAGAAAAGAAGAAATTGGAAGACAAAAACCCATTGATTTCCTAATCTTCACTTAATTTAAAAACTATACGTTTTTAGCTCTTCAAATTATCGCATAGCTTCTTCGAAAAAGAGTCAAACAAAGAAAAGCTCCCCAAAAAAGTATAACAAATTCAAACAGGCAGCCTTTATGGCGAAAATAAGTAAATAAAACCGTGGCAAGAGAGCATGCACAATGTTGTGCCAGAGAACGTGTTATAAATATGCATGCCAACGTTTCCCCCTACCGGCAAACCCTTCAAGAAAGCCATGAATAATTTATCTTCATCTGCAGAATGTTGGGGGTTTGAGAAGGAATTGCCACTGTTTGATCAGGGCGTCACGTAACGCAAAGAGGACCCAGCCTTTACCCAGCATAAAAGATGCACCATGGCCAAACATCGAAACAGATATCATCCAGGATAAATTTCCCGACCCTCCCCTTTTCGCAATCAAGCATCGCGTTTCAATCAACACTGGTTTTTCCCGGATGTCTTCCGGAACAGGGAAAAGTTCTGTAATGCCTTTCCAGATCGAGTGTTTTCCGGAATGGGAAACGCCACTAGAACTTCTCTCGCATTTGCTGACCTGATGTCGCACAAACAATCAGGGTAGCATCTAGTCTTAATAGGGGACGAAATAAAATAGCCCTTTGCGAATGGGAATCCAAGGTGCATGCCAATAAGATGGGAACAGAGAAAATAGTTGAGGAAGTCTTGGGACCTTTACAACCAAAACAATTTAATATATTTTCGATATTTCTAAGTACACGCGTTGTAGTAAAATTGAGTCAATATATTTTTATTTATGAGAACATAACAATACTTAATAATATGTGGTTTAAAGCAAGTAATGAAAAAAATTTTAAAGTCAATTTCTATTTTTTACTATATTGCAGAAAATCTTTTATAAATAATTTTCATTAATTTTTTTTAGTTACAATAAATTCTCTCACACACATTCTCTCTCTCACATACACACTTATCATCTCACTCACTAATTTATTTACATGTTTAATTTTCCATTTTGTTTCCTCCTTGACTCAGACTAGAATCCAGAATGAAAAAATAATCTGAAAAAGAAACGGCATTGACGGTATTTATTCCAAAATTTTTATCCTGCTAAATATCTTATATCTTATACAAGAGAAATTTTTTTCTCCCATATAAAATTAATTAATTATTAATTAATATTTGAAAAAACTGTATTAACATCAAGTGCCGTCCACTACAACTTTATAAAAATGTATTTGAACTTGAGTGGCTGAATAAAAAATATTTTATGAACGATTGAAAATTTGAACAAAATATATATATAGGGGAGAGTTTGAAATAATAGCAAAAATTGAATAAAACCCTTTATTGGCATTATACATGAAATTTTTCATTGAATATTTTAAAACTTAATAAATAATGTTGGGGTCAAACTCACAAATAATTAGATGCAATGAATTATTTGTGAATAGTATAAAAATTCCTTATTGTTATTGTCAGTAATAATTTAATGTATATAATAAATGAAGTTGCTATATATATAGAGAGAATATTATAAAATATTTTTTTTTCACTTCAAAAAATGTGATAATTTTTTTCAACGTGTGTGATACTATTCTGGTTTCCCTAATTTCCCCTATGTCATTGTTAATAAAGTCTATATTTGTAATCACACGAACTGTAGTACAATTGAGTCAATATATTTTTATTTGTAAGAACATAACGATACTTAATAATATGTGTTTTAAAATAAAACCCTATATTGCCATTATAAATGAAATTTTCCATTGAATATATTTAAATTTAATAAAGATATATAAATGCATTTTATTATTTTTTTAATTATTTATGAATAGTATCAAAATTATTCTTTGCTGCTATTGCCAGTAATAATTTAGTGTATTTAATAAATGAAATTGTTATAGGTAGAGAATTTTACAGAATACTTTTTTACTTCAATACATCTTATATATTTGATGTAAATATGTGTGATACTATTCTGGTTCTTCAATTGTTCTCCCATTTCATTGTCATTAAAATCTATACAATAATATTCCACATTTTTTCCTCATCATGAATTATGTCCTCATCACCATTTCTGAAAATATCCATTTCTAATATAATTTATCGAATTTCTTATAGAAACCCTTTAATATGAAATTTTTATTTTGCAAAAATGAATTAAAAATATTGTAGAAAAATATGTATTTATTTCCCTATCTCTTGAAGGGCTTCTGTAAGCAAATACTATAATTGCAGTTCACAAAAGAAAATTATTCTGATCTTGTTTCAATAAAATCAGTAATCAATAATTATGTAAAGCAATAATACCCGGATTTAAAAATTAAAAAAAAAATAACAATTTATAAAGTTGACAAAGCAAAATTTATAAACAAAGCAATTTATAAAGTTGACAAGTAATCAAAGACAATTTTAAGGTAAACATTTGGGATTGGAAAATATGAAAGTAAATCAAAGAGATAAAATTGAATAATATACAACCATAGAAAGTGTAATAAAAATTATTCTTTATTAAATTACTTGAAATCTTTAGCAGTCTACTTCATGTATATATATTCACGTTAAAACTGTAAGTGCCTGTCTAATTAACCTTAATGTGTGCAAAAAAAAAAAAAGACCGTAGAGCTGCAAAACAAAGCAAACTTCGTGAATAATTAATATTCTTTTTCTTTAATGACATTGCTGTAACACTAAATTCTGATTTTATTTTTTTTTTTTTCATTCTAATAAAGATAAAATAATAAATCATGAAAAGCCATGTTATTATACATTTTTTAATTATAAATTTACACGTTTCTATTATAACCGTCAGTAAATAGCAGTCAATAATGTTAAGTTCCAGCCTGGAGATAAAAAAACGAAGAAATGTAAATTTAATGCTCAAAATATTTTGTCATAAATTTGATAATGTAGCATTCAGATAATCTTCTACTTCTTCTTCATTGGCACAAAAGCCCCATGATGGACCCAAGGCCATCAGCCTCCTGGCAGATACTTAGATAATCCACGAAGCTTTATTCAATGATTACTATTTGAATACCTACGCACTTTTGGATATTACATCAGAAGAAAAAAGTAAGACATCCATCAAAAAAAGATCTCGAAACTTATCTGAACGACAATCTTGCAATTTCCATATCCATCTACAAATCCTGGAGAAAACATACACTACCTGCAAAGGCTTCCTTTTAATGGTACTATTCTGCACTCATTTTACATGTATGAAACCAAACCAAATCCGTGGAGTTTGTCGCACGGTTTACTCAGAATCCATCATGGAATAACTTTTCCATCGATTTAGGCCATCCACGTACAATATTTGCCTACCTCAACATGTGTATATCAAACTATTCAATGCAAGCTTGCATTTGCGGTCCTGAACTATTTAAATAGACTTCTGGTAAAGTTTGTAACCACATATATTTTGCAGTTGTTTTTCTACTAAAAGATTTCTTTAAAATATTTATTCTTAAAATAAAGGAAAGGGTATCTATCCACTTATAGTAAAATCAGTAGGGTTTGAAAAAGTTATAGCTTGTGTGATTTAATTATTTTTGTCGTTATTGGTAATAGAAGGTCCTTTAGAGATTGAAAGGGTTACGTCTGATTAAGAAAAGCAATTAAAAACTCATTCGATGTTTTTGTATTTCAGCAGAAAATCAATTATTCAAACTTAGAGAAAATATTTTCAAAATTTAATGTCAGAGTATATCCGAGAGATAAGATCTGATTATATAAGGCTTGAAAATACTGGAACCAAATAAAATAATGAAAAAAAAAACAACATGTTTGTAATATATATTCAGTCTTTGACATTGAAATATTTAATAATATAACCTGTTTTTAGGGTTTTTGTATGCTTAAAACAAAATAAGAATCCGATTCATAACCTTAATGGTCAATTGAATTATGTTTGAATAAGCATATTTTCTCTCAAAAAAAGATAATAAATATTTTTTGAAAATGCAATTTTGAACACCCCAACAGAATTTTTGCCTGAAATCTTCAAATTATATAATTTATTTTGCATAACAAATAATTTTATTGAAAAATTAAGAAAATTTTTATATTTTAATTAAATTAGTAGTTTGCAAATAATTATGTATAAAATAAATGTTTTATAATGTTTCACATCAGTTTTAGAAATAATTATACATATATTATTCTTTGTTTTTTCTGAAATTAAACTAATTTATAGCTGTTTTTTTTAATTAAATAGGTTTGTTTAAAATGTAGGAAAGTCACTCAAATAAAAACCCTAAATGTTTCAAAAATTCTGAAAGTTTTTCAACACATTGTAATCTGGCAATATTGTTGCTACTAATGGGGTGAATGCTCTGTAAGTAAAGGAAAAGTATAGAAAGCCAATCATAGCAGCTTGGTATAAAAATACCAAATCATAGTAGCAGTATAATACTGACCATTCAATGGAAAATGCATCAAATAAAAAGAACAACATTTTTATGTTAAAAGATTTTGATCATTGAAAAGTATAAATATTTATGACATAATAATAGTTCAGCATGATGAATTGAAAGATAAAAGTGGCAAAATTTAAAAAATGTCTGTGAAAGATGTCCCTCATAAAAATATCAAGTAATGGGACATTAGAACACTGATTTCAGTTGTGGACGATACCGCTTTCTAAGAAAGATCTAGAAGGAGATTTGAGGAGGGACAGTGGGGGAGGGTAATAAATTTCATGATGTGTAATCGATAGATATATCTAATAATTTATCCATGCATCATGAAATTTAAAAATATTCTGATTGTATATTCTTGCTATTTTTGTTTTTAGTATATTATGTGTAAAAAATCGATTTATTAAGTTACTTGAAAATCTAATAATACATCTAAAATATATCTATAAAATAAATCTAATAATATATCTATAAATAAAATAATTGATTTATTTATTCAGATGCAATTTTCCATCAAAAAAATTCTACTCAAAAGATTCATAAAACTTTTTTTTTAAAGTTCCTGCTTGGAAAGCATCTGGAATTTGATAAATAATTGGAAAAAATAAAATACAATTACTAACTAAGAAAACTACTATTTTTTTCTTTTTTTTCTTATATATACTAAATGTGATTATATATGTTTATTACATCTGTATATATGTACTAATATTTTATTGCACATATATATATATACAGGTAATAAATTACCAATATAGTTTATTGCACCTGTCATTTAAAAAAAAAAAATATGTACAATGTTACAGATACTATTTTTACATCCTAACATGCTAAAACCATTTTATTTATGTACGAAAAAATGCTTGTGGCAAGTGAAGCAAATACCGTGAATTGCAACCCAGGTAAATAATGTGGTGTCTGCGAGGAAGATCATTCATTTTGATATATGATAGAAGATAGCAAAAAGAAAAGTAATGCCTGATATTACGATGTGTCTATTACTTGCGACATCTTTAACTCTTTCAGACAAAACTTTGGGACACATTATAAAAATCGATTGGTTTGCTTTTCTTGCCATAAAACTTGCCAGCAAAATAAACTACGATGGTTGATATAGTTATAAGCAAGACAGCTTTTTTTCATCTTTACAAATTTATGTCTCAATATTTATAGTTAGAAACTTGTGTAGGTTATAAGACACGTATAACTATTGAATAATATTTATGATGTAACAGGAAATAAAATAGTTTTTCATATAAATATGCCGTATAATATATACAATATTTAGATAACCAATTATGAATACCAATATTCTTACTGATTGTTATATTTCATGAAATTAAATTAATTTGAACGGAAAAATGAATTTTAAATTGTATTGTTTTTAATTGAATTCGTCAATTTTTCATGAGCAAAATTTATGAAGAATTGATATGTTTTCCAAAATTTGTGATGATAATTGCAAGCTTTGCAGCTTAAACTGTAGTATCAAATGCTATTTTCAACTAATCGTTTAAAAAAAACCGTGTGAATTATTTTGTGTACTTCTATGTCTCCATCTCATGGAAGTCTCGTGCCATGTATCAGTTAGTATACAGACATTTCAGTGTTATATGTTTAATACACATTGTTAGGATACAGTCGTATTTAATCTATAAACATTATGATTCCGTATTAATTTAATATTTATTTTTCAGGCAATTGGTGGTTCTTCTATTTCTCTTATTATTATGTATTCAACTAAAGTTTTTAATAACAAGAAAACATTTTTTATATATTAAGGTTACAAAACATATTTGATCAATTCCCCTTTTATTTGTAATT
>BPLR01006615.1:0-156684 GCA_021605095.1 Caerostris extrusa
CACATTTTATTTTATTGCTAACATACATATTAATTGATTCTAAAACAAGTTACATTCTACTGTTTTGCTTCATGTGTTTTTTAAAAATATTCAAGGTGAATCCATTCTTACTTTTCGTAATCCGCTTTTGCTGGTCTTAGAGATTAATTGTAATGATTGGTTAATTCATTTAATTGAATGTATATTTGTTTGTTATTGAAGCAAATATACATTCGACTAGTGCATATACAACAATTTCATCGACATCCATAGTTATCCATGCCGATGAAACACTGAATTTTGTCAATGAAAAACTGACTGAAGAACTCAAGGATATATATATCCCTAAGTTAAAATATATATATATATATATATATATATATATATATATATATATATATATATATATATATATATATATATATATATAATGTATAAGAATTTCTGACGTCTATTGATTTAGGAAATCGTTTTAGTTGTTGGTTTGTGGCTGCATTACCCAAATTCAAAAGTTGACTAAACAAATGAATTCCTTGATCTGGAGCTTAATGTTCAGCTTTGAAACTGTTTAATGTTTGTTCCGGAGATATGTGTTTACAGTTATGGTCGACAGTTATCGACCTTTTAATAAATTGCAATATCCAGTTACATTCCGGAATAAATTTTTACAACTTAACATGGAGAAAACAATGCTTACATAAAATTATGTAATAAATTCTTGAAACATATTTGTTGATAGCATCACTCTTATGTTGGAAGATTTATAAACACATGAATAATAACATAATCCTAAGGGCATAACGTCCAAATTATAGTATGTTGTAAACGATCTTATCTCCCTGTTTGCAAGATATGAGTAGGCATTAAATAAAATGCTTAAATTTTTACTTTCGAATTAAAGTGACAACTGTTTTTTAAAAAAAAATTCTAAAAAAAAACCTTAAGATATCATATGTATTTTCAATGTAAAATTGACCGAACTGTACATACGTCTAAAGGTATTGTTAAATAATCGATTCGAATAGTTTGTCACCTTTATTTTATAGAATTATTTATTTCCACACTTGAAAAAAAAAGTTTCTGTGTAACTAAATGAGCCGTTGTGTCAGTCATACTATAAAAAAAAAAACAACATGGTAAAGAAGAAATAATCTGGTTCTTTTAATGCATTGCGATGTCCATAGTTTTATTCCTGAACAAAATTTTAAAATTTAATACGGTTTCTTTTTTTTTTTTAAACATGTAAAATAGAACATGTTTTCATGTCAATTTATTTTATAAGGTTATGCAAAAATCTTGGAACATACTTTCTGATAGCCAACACCTCTTGTGTTAGAAAATATATATAAACGGATAAAAATTAACATAGGCTAAGACATAACATCCAATATAGTACATGTTGTTGCTAAACTATCTAATCTTCCAGTTTGCAAGATATGAAAAGCCATTAAATAAAATGCTTAAATTTTTATAGGTAACTGCAGTAAATTAAAAAATTCTGATGAGCAAACTTTAGATATCATGAATTTTTAAAAGTAAAAATTGAGTTAGATCTGTAAATACATCTAAAGGTTCTATTAAATAATCGATTGAATATTTTGCCACCTTTTATTTATGCAAATATTTATTTTCATTAAAAAAACAATATTTGCGTAACCTGAATGATGTAATTTCTTTTTCTAATGATAATTTCTTTAAAAAAAAGTGCATATAATTCCAACCCATTTACTTTTTTTTCTTGCTTTTTTTTTTTTTTTTCGCAACTACCGATAACGGCAAGCAAAAGTAAGCTGATCATCACTCCCTTTTCATTAAATCCATTGTTTTTCTTTTTTCGCTGCGTCTCACTCGTAAACTTCCCGTTGTGTCGGCCATAATATAAAGATAACATGGCAAAGGAGATAACACTGGTTCTTTTTGTCCGGGTCTCCTCAACTTCGCATTATACCAACCCTAAATAAATATACCGGTTGTCCTTTCTCCTATGAATAAACAATAAAAAGGTTTTTTCTGTTTGTTTTGAATTTTTAGGCGTGCTTTGTTTTTGCTATTTAATTCATTAGAATTCTGGTTGTTTTTTTTTTTTTTTTAATTTGTGTAGTTCTGAAAGCTTGTAGATATGTTAATTTTAAAGGATTTGATTTCAAGTAATGGTAAATAAAAGCATTCTAAAATTCTATAATATTTGTGGTGCAGATAAATTTTTATGTATTTTCATTATCGCAATATACAGTTGTTTGTTAAATGTTCTACAATGAAAAGTTTTCTGTTTATTTCAAAGTTAAAAAAATATAGATTTTAATTAACAAAGATATTTAGTGAAAAAAAAAATAATACATATTTCGATGCAAATTGTTCAGGATAGTCTGCTTTGTCTTTGTTTTTTTAAATTAATTTAGTCTAGAATTATGAATTAGTTAGTCGAATTATTTTGAGAAAAATACTCTTTTTCATATAAATTGTTTACAAAAATTTAATTTATTTAATTTTATTATTTGCAAAAAAATTTAATATATTTAATTTAATTATTTAAAAATAATAATAATTCTCGTTTTTTTTTTTTTTTTATTTATCAATCAATTCTAAAAAAAAAAAAAAAATTATAAATTTAATTGTGTAATTTTGTAATTCTGAGTTTCTTAAGTAAATGAAAAATTAAAGAATTCAACAATTATTTTAAAAAAGTAAAAATTTGGAACATTTTCGAAATTTTTTTTTATTTACCAAAACTTACAGTAGATAGAATAGAAAATATAGAATTTTTATAAATGTTTATTTAGCATATTTGAAATATATTTATACATATTTAATATATAACACACTGTTATTTGTTAAACATATATTTTATATGTGCATATTTAACATATAATATTACATAGAGATTGAAACTAAACATATAATAACGGAAATTAAGCATTAAAAAGAAATTTATAATATTTACATATGTAGGCTATAATACTGTTATCAGAATAAGTATTATTCAGGTTTATTACGCATACAACACAGTAAAAACAGATACATTTAAACGATCTCCATTGAAACAATTTTTCAACCTTTCCTTTATATGCGAGTAATTCTACAAAATTACATACATATTATACAACACTATATACGTTAAATTCTATGATATAACTAACTGATATAACTATTTACAGTAAATTCGTTATATCAGGGCTAAACCTAACATGTTAAGAATTTAAGATTATACGATAAATTCATTTGCAAAGTAAACAACGAAATAGTCTTATATTTTGTTACAGCACATATTAAAATTTTATAAAATGTTTAAAAATGTTGTAATATAAAAATCAAATAATTTAAATCATATCTTCAAAACACTTTTTTTATCAGAAATACATAAGATTAAAATTAAAAGTCATGTAAAAACCATCAAATAATTTTTAAGTTGAAGAAATATTTTTAAGAAATTGTTTTTTTGAATAAAATTTTTCCGCTTTGCAATCTTCAGAAAAGATTTAATCAATAAAATTGCAAATCTTATTGATGAAAGAACCATATACTTTTTTAGTTCTTCTCTGCATAATAAACGAAGAAAATAACAAAAAAAAAAAAAAAAAAGAATAATAACATAAAAAAAAAAAAGATAATTTTGAAATTCAACACTCAGAAAATTTCATTTCACAAATGGTTTTTTTTTCAAGGTAACCATGAAATGAAATAGAGAAAATCTATCAAATAAAATATAAATTCGGCTGAAAATATTTTTTGACACACACATAAAAGCGGAAATTTTTTTTCTCCATTCTTTCACCTGAAAAGAAGAACTGGATCATGAAAGTAAGAGAAAAAATCTTAACTTGAAAAACTCTACAATCTCTTTTATACCTATTGCAAAGAATATTCCGGTCAAAGGCGTGAAAAGTTTCAAGGGCCACTTGGAAAGTGTACCCTTTTTTCCACTACAACAAATATAAAACTATAAGAATCCAACCATTTTTGTCACCTGCTATAAGACTTCATGTGTAAAAACTCATGGCTACTACACTACTATATATTACACACTATATATTTGTAGTTTTCAAATCAATAACAATGACGTTATGAATACAATCGAATAAATGTTTTTTATAAACCATAATACTATAAATATTTTCTATTTTGTTGATCATTCGAATTGCAAGAATGCCTATTTTTGTCTGTTTCTGCAAGATTTCATGTGTAAAAACTCATGGTTACTGGCTTTACGAACTATTTGTTTATAGTTTTCAAATCAATAGCAATGACATTGTGAATACATTCGAATAAAGGGTTCTTATAAACTATAATACCATAAATATTTTCGAATGAAGGGGTTTTATAAACCATAATAAAATAAATATTTTCTATTTTGTTGCTTATTCGAATTGCAAGAATGCCTATTTTTGTCTGTTTCTGCAAGATTTCATGTGTAAAAACTCATGGTTACTGGCTTTACGAACTATTTGTTTATAGTTTTCAAATCAATAGCAATGACATTGTGAATACATTCGAATAAAAGGGTTCTTATAAACTATAATACCATAAATATTTTCGAATGAAGGGGTTTTATAAACCATAATAAAATAAATATTTTCTATTTTGTTGCTTATTCGAATTGCAAGAATGCCTATTTTTTGTCTGTTTCTGCAAGATTTCATGTGTAAAAACTCATGGTTACTGGCTTTACGAACTATTTGTTTATAGTTTTCAAATCAATAGCAATGACATTGTGAATACATTCGAATAAAAGGGTTCTTATAAACTATAATACCATAAATATTTTCGAATGAAGGGGTTTTTTATAAACCATAATAAAATAAATATTTTCTATTTTGTTGCTTATTCGAATTGCAAGAATGCCTATTTTTGTCTGTTTCTGCAAGATTTCATGTGTAAAAACTCATGGTTACTGGCTTTACGAACTATTTGTTTATAGTTTTCAAATCATTAGCAATGACATTGTGAATACATTCGAATAAAAGGGTTCTTATAAACTATAATACCATAAATATTTTCGAATGAAGGGGTTTTATAAACCATAATAAAATAAATATTTTCTATTTTGTTGCTTATTCGAATTGCAAGAATGCCTATTTTTGTCTGTTTCTGCAAGATTTCATGTGTAAAAACTCATGGTTACTGGCTTTACGAACTATTTGTTTATAGTTTTCAAATCAATAGCAATGACATTGTGAATACATTCGAATAAAAGGGTTCTTATAAACTATAATACCATAAATATTTTCGAATGAAGGGGTTTTATAAACCATAATAAAATAAATATTTTCTATTTTGTTGCTTATTCGAATTGCAAGAATGCCTATTTTTGTCTGTTTCTGCAAGATTTCATGTGTAAAAACTCATGGTTACTGGCTTTACGAACTATTTGTTTATAGTTTTCAAATCAATAGCAATGACATTGTGAATACATTCGAATAAAAGGGTTCTTATAAACTATAATACCATAAATATTTTCGAATGAAGGGGTTTTATAAACCATAATAAAATAAATATTTTCTATTTTGTTGCTTATTCGAATTGCAAGAATGCCTATTTTTGTCTGTTTCTGCAAGATTTCATGTGTAAAAACTCATGGTTACTGGCTTTACGAACTATTTGTTTATAGTTTTCAAATCAATAGCAATGACATTGTGAATACATTCGAATAAAAGGGTTCTTATAAACTATAATACCATAAATATTTTCGAATGAAGGGGTTTTATAAACCATAATAAAATAAATATTTTCTATTTTGTTGCTTATTCGAATTGCAAGAATGCCTATTTTTGTCTGTTTCTGCAAGATTTCATGTGTAAAAACTCATGGTTACTGGCTTTACGAACTATTTGTTTATAGTTTTCAAATCAATAGCAATGACATTGTGAATACATTCGAATAAAAGGGTTCTTATAAACTATAATACCATAAATATTTTCGAATGAAGGGGTTTATAAACCATACTAAAATAAATATTTTCTATTTTGTTGCTTATTCGAATTGCAAGAATGCCTATTTTTGTCTGTTTCTGCAAGATTTCATGTGTAAAAACTCATGGTTACTGGCTTTACGAACTATTTGTTTATAGTTTTCAAATCAATAGCAATGACATTGTGAATACATTCGAATAAAAGGGTTCTTATAAACTATAATACCATAAATATTTTCGAATGAAGGGGTTTTATAAACCATACTAAAATAAATGTTTTCTATTTTGTTGCTTATTCGAATTGCAAGAATGGCTATTTTTGTCTGTTTCTGCAAGATTTCATGTGTAAAAACTCATGGTTACTGGCTTTACGAACTATTTGTTTATAGTTTTCAAATCAATAGCAATGACATTGTGAATACATTCGAATAAAAGGGTTCTTATAAACTATAATACCATAAATATTTTCGAATGAAGGGGTTTTATAAACCATACTAAAATAAATATTTTCTATTTTGTTGCTTATTCGAATTGCAAGAATGCCTATTTTTTGTCTGTTGCTACAAGATTTCAGTGTAAAAACTCATAATTACTGGCTTTATGAACTATTTGTTTATAGTTTTCAAATCAATAGCAATGACGTTATGAATGCATTCGAATAAAAGGGTTTTTATAAATTATAATACCAAAAATATTTACGAATGAAGGTGTTTTTATAAACCATAATACTATAAATATTTTCGAATGAAGGTGTTTTTATAAACCATAATACTATAAATATTTACGAATGAAGGTGTTTTTATAAACCATAATACTATAACCATATCTTCGAATGAAGGTGTTTTTATAAACCATAATACTATAAATATTTTCGAATGAAGGTGTTTTTATAAACCATAATACTATAAATATCTTCGAATGAAGGTGTTTTTATAAACTATAATACCAAAATATTTTTTGAATGAAAACCATAATACTATAAATATTTACGAATGAAGGTGTTTTTATAAACCATAATACTATAAATATTTTCGAATGAAGGGTTTTTTTATGCTATAAGGCCTATAAATACTAAGGTTTTTATATAAAATTTTTATACTAGGGGTCATAAACTATAAATATTTTTTGAAGGTGTTTTTATAAACCATGTAATACTATAAAATTTGAAGGTGTTTTTATAAACCATAATACTATAAATATTTATGAATGAAGGTGTTTTTATAAATACTATAAATATTTTCTTGAATGAATGTTTTATAAACCATAATACTATAAAAGAATGAGTTTTTATAAACCATAATACTATAAATATTTTCGAATGAAGGTGTTTTTATAAACCATAATACATTTACGAATGAAGGTGTTTTTATAAACCATAATACTATAAATATTTACGAATGAAGGTGTTTTTATAAACCATAATACTATAAATATTTACGAATGAAGGTGTTTTTATAAACCATAATACTATAAATATTTACGAATGAAGGTGTTTTTGCTATAAACCATAATACTATAAAAATTTTTATACTAGGGGGTCATAATACTATAAATATTTTTGAATGAAGGAGATTTTATAAACCATAATACTATAAATATTTTCCAATGAAGGAGTTTTTATAAGCCTAATACTATAAACATTTTCGAATGAAGGGGATTTTAGAAATCATAAATATTTTTTAGTTTGTTGCTCATTAGAATGGCATTTCTCTTTCGAATAGCAAGAATGACTATTTTTGTCTGTTGCTACAAGATTTCATGTAAAAATTCATGGCTACTGGCTTTAAGAACTATTTGTTTATAGTTTTCAAATCAACAGTAATGGCGTTGTGAATACATTCGAATAAAAGGGTTTTTATAAACTATAATACATAAATATTTTCGAATGAAGGATTTTATATCAACTATAATAATTTTTTTGTTGCTGATTAGAATGGCATTAATCTTTCGAATGAATATCAAGAATGGCTATTTTTGTCTGTTACTATAAACTTCATTTACAAAACCTCATCACTACTAGCTACTAGTTATATATATATAATTTTCAAATGAATAGCAATGATGTTATGAATGCATTCGAAATGAAGGGTTTTTATAAACCATAATATTGTAAATATTTTTATTTTGTTTGCTCATTAGAATGGCAAGAACTTTAATTTGCCATTTTTCTATAGATTTCATGTAATAGTGGATTCAAAGTATTCCAGAATACTAGCATGTGTTATTAAAACATTTAAGTGAGCATTTCATTAAATCTTTCGTTTTGCAGACAATGATTTCTTGTTTAAATGTGAATTGTTTTATGAATTATGATTAAAAATTTATGACTATATATATATATATATATATATATATAAGAACATTTAATTCTTTCCTAAATTTTTTTAATTTCCAACCAATGGAAAGCACTTTTCTTGTCATTTAATTATCTCTAATTACAGTAAATTTAACTAAGTTCACGTGTTATTTAAATGTGTAATTAATTTTTAAAGGTTTTATTTATTATTGAATAAAATTTTAAATTTTTAATCTGCAATCATTGAGATAAAGGACAGGTACATCATTTCTTGAGGAGATTGTAAAATAAAAACTCTTGAGAATAGTTTAACTGCTTACTCTAAAGCAAACAAGAGCATTTATTTTTATTTAATTATTTTTAATTAGTTTAATTAGTTTAACTAAGGTCACACGTTATTTAAATGAAGGTTTTATTTATCATTGCATAAAATATTAATTTATTTTTAATTTGCAATCATTAAAATAAAGGACAGGTACATCTTTTCTTCAACAGATCGTAAAATAAAAACTCTTAAGAAAAGTTTAACTGCTTACACTGATTTACTCTAAACTAGCAAACGTATTTCTTTTTATTTAATTATCTTTAATTAGTACAAGTTTAACTAAGTTCACACGTTCACAGTTGGACATTTTTTAAATGCTTACACAGCTTTACTCTAAAGTAGCAAACAAGAGAATTTCTTTTTATTTAATTATACAAGTTTAATTAGTGTACATTTAACTAAGTTCACACGTTATTAAATGTGCAATTCATTTTAAAGGTTTTTATTTATTATTACATAAAAATCTTGAATTTTTAATCTGCAATCATTGAAATAAAGGACAGGTACATCTTTTCTTCAATAGATCGTAAAATAAAAACTCTTAAGAAAAGTTTAACTGATTTACTCCAAAGTAGCAAACAAGAATATTTCATCATTTACAGGGTGTGTAATTTGTATCCTTTATCTCGAGAACCAAATCGGGATAATGGTAGGTTTTTCTCAAAAACATATACTTCCCGGAAAAGGAAAGCACTTTTAATGGTAAATAATAAGCGAAATTAAAACCACCCCACCAAAATGTCTCATTTATCTACTATCTCCATTATCCATTAATTTCACTTAGGGAAGACGGGGGCCTTTATATGCTTTGGAAGAAATTTTTGTTTTTATTCCGATTTACCCTGGTGTAAATTGTGCTGGTAAGTGAGAGAGAAGGAAAAAAAAAAAATGAATATCAGCTTTCACGGGCATTTTAATCATCCGGTATCAGAAATTTGGTTCCTTTTTCGGTAACGACTTTCAATTAGAGAATTATTTTGAAAGACAGTTTTTAAAATGGCGCGTCGGTATTTTAGGTAAAAATTAGTTTATAGTTAATAGATGAAGAACAGCAAAAAGATAGATGAATGGGAAAGTAGATTTGTTAACAAAAACGTTAAAATGTATCAAAGTATGTTGAAATATGTCCATTGGAGAGTAATATTTAAGAAATTATCTTTATGAAATCTTTAATTTCATTTTATATTTTTAGTTAATAACAGATAAAAATGTGGTCTTAATATAATACAATCTTATATTACATATATTATATGTTAATATATTTAATATATTTACTATCCTATATATAATATATATATTTTACATATATGTTTATTAGTATAATATATGTTAATATATTTCCTTCCTTGCACAATTTTTGTTAAATGTAAGTTTAAGATTTTTTGGGGCAAAAAACATTAAGGTTACCATAACTTACATATTTTTTATATTTAACTGGTGAACTATAAAATATTACAACATAAAAAAAATTAAACACAAAAAAAAAAAACAATTACTTTTTCTATTTTTATTGAGTTTTTGTTCAAAAGTCTAGAAATATACCAAGAAAGCATAAAAATAAATAAATAGAAAATGTTAAGTAAAAAATTTAAAAAAAAAATATTTGATTTTTGATGTAAAGGGATTTAAATTTAAATATCATTCTGAATAAATAATTATATTTATAGCCAAATATTTCCGCTTCTTTGAAAGTTTCAATTAAATCTATTCAGTCACTTCTAGTTTGCTTTTAATTAACATGCATGTATTGGAAATTGTGTTATAGTGCACATGTTCAATATATGCACTTTAATTTAAAAATTCCATTTGGCTGAAATTAATAAATCGTAACCTACAATTACATATATACTTTCAATATGCTACATTTTTGAAATGGACTATTATATTCAGAAATACATGAGGAAAATAATTTAAACAAATAGATTAAAGAAAAAAATAGTCTCCTTCTAAAATACATATTTCTTCTTATTCATTTTAAATTAATAAAATATTTAAATTAAAAAAGTATTGTAACGTCTCGGCCTATACAAGACCTATAATGGCTTCAAGAAGAGGGCCACTTTCAAGTTCTTGGAAACATTTTAATTCTTATTTACAAGCATTATATATAGAGATACAGAAGTCTGGGGTTATTATACAAATAAATGAAAAATAAAATTTAAATTTGATCACAAGTTCACGATTAAATCACAAGTGGAATTCACTCCAAGGTCGGAGATTTTCAGAGTTCTCGCACCTATGACAAATCTAATTGCCTGGTCTGCGGCAGACCTTAATTATCACACGGCGTGATTCACGAAACCACAAAGGGGCTCACTTTGGAAAAAGACGAAAACTCCAGCCTGTTCTATCACTTCAGAGAAAAGAGATAACTGATAGGATCTTTGTCGACTCGTCGCATAACTCTCTTCTCCAAAAACCTTCCTTTAAGAAAATCTGTCCACAGGTGAGGGCAGCTTGCGTTACTTCTTTTTTGAGTAGACTTATTCTCAACTCATGGTCTATCACCATTCACGATGAAACAACTCATGGAGTAGTCCATATTCCATCTGTAATTGATCGGTAACTTCATGAGGCTTCATTGTATATGACACCGAATATCTACTGTCAGATTGGACAGTAGATATTCAGTTCACAGGTTGTTCTGTTAGTGAGTGACAGGTTGTTCTCATTAGTACAAAACACTAATTACATCCATTATAACTACCTACAACACTGCATCTCTGCTGTCAAATTTGAGTGATGGGTTGTTATTATGTACTTGTCAAAGAATATACATTTCTCTTTTCTGGGAATGAAATGCTACAACTCTTTCAGTGGGAAAAAATGCTACACTATATATGCATTCATCTGTATTTATATTCCATAAATAAAAATGTTAAAAGACATTTTATGTAGCTAATTTTTTTATATTTAATTATTTAATTATAATTAAAGGGGAATTTATTAGTATATCATAAGAAAATAAGATTTTTGAAAGACAATACATCATAAAAATAAATTACATTTGTTTTTTTTTTAAATATTTAGTCGAAATAAACAAGGCAAGGAAGAAAAAAAAACCTACTGTAAATTGTTAAAAACCTTAAAAAGTAAAAAAGTCTTATAGGGTTTAAGCATAACTGTTTAATTCTATGAATTTTTTCAATGTTTGTTTTTAAAAACACACAATAGCAAAAATTACAATTAAATAACGAATGAAAGCAATAGAAATCACAATTTGATACTTTTCTAGTAATTTTAAAACATTTTTAAAATGAGTGTCCTAAGGCAAATTAAAAATTAAATCAGAATTATTTTGGTTTTATGTCGCAAAAATCAATGAATAAGGACAAAACGATTACAAGCTATTAATTTTTCTTAAAATTGTAGAAAAATCTAAGCTTTTTATTTGTTTTATGAATTCTAATTACGACTGGTTTTATTTACAAATAAGTCGGATAAATATATTAATTTAACGAAATATTCAAATCTGTTCTTGTTTTTTTTTTTTTTATCCTTTTAATCTTTGTTCTGTTTTTATTCAAATCCACTTAATTTTAATTAATAATCTCGAAGTGGTTGAGTGGTTTTATTGCGTTGTTTGTTGGACTTTTTTTAATTAATAATTATTTTTAAAGTTGTTATGACTTCAAATAATTACGTTTGGAATATTCGATATGAATTTGGATACGGTTTTTGTGACTTTGATACTTTTTATTGTTTACAACAATAAATTTATTTCTTTAAATATTTTTCAAATTTTTATGCACAGCTAACATTCTAGAAAAATCTAAAGTATGTTTTAATTAAATATCAGCAATCTAGAAAATTAGATTATATTTCATTAAATTTTTATTAAAAAAGATTATCTTTGTTTTTGAGGAATCAAGGCAATTACTATTTTTTAATGTTTTGAATAATTCAGATGAGTTTTGTTTTATTGATGTAGATCAAGAAGTGAAATAAGTTAATTTTATTAATAGTTAATAATTTTATTAATAATTAATTAATTTAATAGTTATAATGAATAACAATAATTAGTATTAGTAGTACAATAATTATCTGGATCGCGATGCCACAGGTTTCGGTTTCGAGTCTCAGCCTTGACATGAGTGCTTGTAATGATTCGAAATCCGCTTTAAACCATAGATTCCGGTCTAATAAGATTGTAGAGCGTTGAACGTAGGGCTAACAACACTAACCCGTAAAAAGAAAACATAATCTGTCTCGAAATCTGCCCATCATACAAGTACAATAATTAAATACGCTATATCAAAAGTTATTTGTTTTACATTTATAAATATTCGATGTGTCCTGTTGGCCCAGTGACCAACACTATTGCACCCGGTGTCAGAGGCTTCGGGTTCAAGCCCCGGGCCATGTTATGTATGCTTTATTGGTTCGGAATCCACTTTAAACAGTAGGACCCGTCAAATACTCTCCCTGTCCATAAATTAAGGATAATGAAGTTCAGGCAAAGAAAGAGACAGAAGCAAAACAAATTTGACTTATTTGTAAAGACTATTTATTAAACAAAAGGTAAAAAAAAAAGATGCTATATGTTTGACATAATTAATAAAAATTGCGATTTTTACTCCCTGCAGCAAATTTCAAAAAAGAACCTATTTACAAAAAACAGTATGACATGGTTAGTATGATGGATAATATGGAGTATGTCTCCCGCGCGATGCAATACAGGCCTTACAACGCCTAGGCATGCTGAGTATCAAATTATCAATCTGATCTTGGGGAATATTACACCACTCATCAAGCAATGCCCTCCGACGTTCCGGTTGACAGGTGGGAGGGGGTTGACGGGCTGCAATTCGTCGGCCAAGCATTTCCCACACATGCTCTATTGATTCAAGTCCGGTGAGTATGCTGGCCAATCCATACGGGTGATATCCTCCAATTGAAGGCATTCGTCTACAATGTTTGCACGGCGAGGACGGGCGTTGTCATCCATAAACAGAAATTCAGTACCCATGGCGCCCCGAAACAAACATACATGTTGTTCCAAAATGACATCCCGATAGATGTGGCCTGTCATCGTTACACTCTGAACATGCAGGTCAGTTCTGAAACCAAGAATATTCCTCCCCAAACGAGCCATCCTGCACCACCGTAACGGTGTCGGTTCAATAGTGTTCTCTTGGTGGTAACGGTTACCTGGCGCTCTCCATATGAAAGTTCGGCGAGAATCAGACTGCAAACTAAACCTGGACTCGTCGGAAAACATCACACTAGTCCACTGTTGCTGTGTCCACAATGCATGCTCTCTACTTCCGGTTAATCGCAGGCGACAGTGAGTTGGGGTAAGTGGAACACATCTGACAGGCCTACGAGCATATAGACCAATGTGCCCTAAGTGTCTGTACATGGTCTGCCTTGAAACTGTCGTACCGGTAGCTGAAGAGAGCTGACAAGACAGGTCTGATGCTGTGCTCCGTCTGTTTCTTTTGGCAGTAACTGCTAAATACCGGTCCTCATTCAGCGTTGTAACTCGGGGGCGACTTGTGCTGTAACATCTACTCACATTACCATCATCTTGGAATCGTTGCCAAAGCCTGGAGATGACACTCTGGGCGATTCCAAGTTCCTCGGATACTTCCAGCTGGGTACGTCCACATTCCAGTCGTCCGATAATTCTACCACGTGAAAAAATCCCTCCAAATGCTTCCTTTGTGCCATAACTATGCGGTTATTGCACTGAAAGGCTTTTAAAGCGTTTATGAACAATTTTACTTCTTTGCCACCATTTCTTATATACCCCTCTCTTACACTCTCGTCATTGTGACGTACTATCCGCGTCATCTGGTGGTTTCCTGTAATTTGCATATTCTTCTTCAAGATGTGTGTGATAATTCTACAGGTGAAAATTTTATTTTAGAGTTCAATTTCTGTGTGATTCTGAATTATCCTTAATTTATGGACATGAGTGTATGAATATTAGGCGTAAGGCTGACTACCCTACCCCGTAAAAAAGAAAAGCATTTTCTTGTCTCGAAATTTGCTAATAAGCAGACGGTCTTGGCCCACCACGGGGCTGTTGCGCCAATGAAAAAGAATGTTTAGATATTTATGCATGAAAAAAACTATAAAATATTCATACCATTATAAAAATATATTAACTAAATTTTACGAAGACAGTGCGAGCTGATGGCCAATTGGAAATCGCTCTGGCCTTTGGTATTCACAGATTTGGGGTTCGAATCCCGGTGGTGGCATAAATGTTTGTTAGTCGTTCGGAATCCACGCTAAACTGTAGGTCCAGGTCTAGCCCTAAGAGTGCACAAAATTACCATACAGCCACAAACCATAACCAAACCAAAAGACATGCTGTTATATTTAAAATGAAAGATAAAATAAATTTTGTCAAAATATATTCCCAAAAGTAAAAAAAAGTATATTATTAATGAATGTAAAAATTATTACTTAAGAAAATACATCTTAAATTGAAGTACATTTATATTAAATGTCAGTGATCATGGAGTCTTGAATAGATCATGGTTTAAATAATTTATCACTTCATACTCATTCAATCACAAATTAATTTATTTTTTATGGAAAAATTGAATTGTATCAATTAAATTAAATTGTATACAATTGTATTTAAATCACGGAGTTAATTATTCTTTTGATAAACATTACTCACCAAGTTGATGATACAGTTTGCAAAATAATCAACCACAATGATAACAGAGCCCTACTTGCACTTTAAATGATACAGAAAGTTTGAAAAATCACTTGACGTGCGAACCCTGTAAGTATGTGTTCCTTAACTTCATGTCTCGTCCTTATAAATAATCGCCCTTTCTCCGAGGAATAATCAAGCCCCTAAGTAGGGACTTACAAGGAAGGGAACTTAATGATTGCGTCTCCGAGATTTATTCTCTCCCTCCAATCTATGGACACTCAGTAATCTGCGTCCTTATTACAGACGTTTTACTGCGGTCATTTCACAGCATCGAGAATTTTTCACGCGCTGTCATACTGTAATATGCATGCCGGGAAAGATTTGGGGGCTTTATTAAAGGTTAAAGGAGTAGACATTTGTAATGATTTAGTCTTTTACATTATCAGCGTTAAAAATTTGGATGATTTTTCACATGTTTAATGAGCGGTTGTTCTTCGTGTTTTTAAAATTCTAATGTAGGAAGATTTTTAGATAATTACGCATCTTACTACTTTTCGATAAATTAGTGTTTCGGATTAATCTTTGCTATAGAAGGAAAATAGTTTTTAAAAACTTCTAAATGTTATTTTTAAAATGTAGAACGAAAATATAATACCTTTACATTTTTTTTTTTGGAATATTATTGTTGTATTTTGGGTTGTGGTATCAATACATTTTCAGATATATTAAGGCTTGGTTTGGTTTTTTCTCTCTACCGTTATTTTGTGCACAGTTTAGGCTAATTAGACTGGCACCAACAGTTTAATGTAGATTCCAAACCCCTAACATGCATTCGCGCCACAGCCAGGATCCGAACCTAATTTTACTACTTTTCCTGCATTAGTGTTTCGGATGAATCTTTGACAAAAGATAATAGTTTTTAAAAAATTAAAAAAAATGTATTTGTAATCATGTAAAACTAAAATATAATTACTTACAAATTTTTTTTTTTTTGTGATAATATTCATTATCTCCTCATATGTGAGAGTCGTGAGGGCCAAATGGCAAGTTATCTGGCCTTTGGTACCATATGCATCAGTTTCGAATCCAGGTGGTGGCATGGATGTTTGTTGGTGGTCCGGAATCCACGTTAAAATGTAGGTCCCGGTCTAATTAGCACAATGAGTGCACAAATGACCGTAGAGTGGCAAATCAAAACCAAACCAAAGTTCAAATCTTTCAGTTTAAAAATAACAGCATGTAAAGACATGCTGTTATTACATGCTGTTTTACTGCGGTCATTTCACAGCATGGAGAATTTTTCACGGGGTGTCATATTGCAATATGCATGCCCGGAAAAGATTTGGGGGCTTTATTAAAGGTTAAATGAGTAGTCTTTCAGTTTAAAATAACAGCATGTAAAGACATGCTGTAATTTTTAAACTGAAAGATAAAATAAATGTGTTCAATATATTAAATTATATTCACAAAAGTAAAAAAAAAAAAAATATTATTATTAATACATTTTATTAGTATATTACAAAATACATTTTAAATCAGACAGCATGCATATTAAATATCAGTGAGTTTTAAATAGATCATTCCTTAATTAATTTATCACTTCATAGTCATGCAATCACAAATTAATTTATTTTTATCATGGAAACTTAACAAAATTAATTGTATTAATTAAATTAAATTGTATTACAATTGTATTTAAATCACGCAGTTAATTATTCTTTTGATAACATTACTCACTGAGTTGATGATGCAGTTCGTCAAAATAATCAACCATAATGATAACAGGGCACTTCAAATGATACAGAAAGTTTGAAAAATCACTTGACGAGCGAACCCTGTAAGTATGTGTTCCTTAACTTCATGTCTCGTCCTTATAAATAATCGCCCTTTCTCCGAGGAATAATCAAGCCCTAAGTAGGGACTTACAAGGAAGGGAACTTAATGATTGCGTCTCGAGATTTATTCTCTCCCTCCAATCTATGGACACTCAGTAATCTGCGTCCTTATTACAGACGTTTTACTGCGGTCATTTCACAGCATCGAGAATTTTCACGCGCTGTCATACTGTAATATGCATGCCCGGGAAAGATTTGGGGGTTTTATTAAAGGTTAAAGGAGTAGACATTTGTAATGATTTAGTCTTTTACATTATCAGCGTTAAAAATTTGGATGATTTTTCACATGTTTAATGAGCGGTTGTTCTTCGTGTTTTTAAAATTCTAATGTAGGAAGATTTTTAGATAATTACGCATCTTACTACTTTTCGATAAATTAGTGTTTCGGATTAATCTTTGCTATAGAAGGGAAAATAGTTTTTAAAAAACTTCTAAATGTTATTTTTTAAAATGTAGAACTAAAATATAATACCTTTACATTTTTTTTAACATTATTGTTGTATTTTGGGTTGTGGTATCAATACATTTTCAGATATATTAAGGCTTGGTTTGGTTTTCGCTCTACCGTTATTTTGTGCACAGTTTAGGCTAATTAGACTGGCACCAACAGTTTAATGTAGATTCCAAACCCCTAACATGCATTCGCGCCACAGCCAGGATCCGAACCTAATTTTACTACTTTTCCCTGCATTAGTGTTTCGGATGAATCTTTGACAAAAAAGATAATAGTTTTTAAAAAATTAAAAAAATGTATTTGTAATCATGTAAAACTAAAATATAATTACTTACAAATTTTTTGTGATAATATTCATTATCTGACCTCATATGTGAGAGTCGTGAGGGCCAAATGGCAAGTTATCTGGCCTTTGGTACCATATGCATCAGTTTCGAATCCAGGTGGTGGCATGGATGTTTGTTGGTGGTCCGGAATCCACGTTAAAATGTAGGTCCCGGTCTAATTAGCACAATGAGTGCACAAAATGACCGTAGAGTGGCAAATCAAAACCAAACCAAAGTTCAAATCTTTCAGTTTAAAAATAACAGCATGTAAAGACATGCTGTTATTACATGCTGTTTTACTGCGGTCATTTCACAGCATGGAGAATTTTTCACAGGGGTGTCATATTGCAATATGCATGCCCGGAAAAGATTTGGGGGCTTTATTAAAGGTTAAATGAGTAGTCTTTCAGTTTAAAAAATACAGCATGTAAAGACATGCTGTAATTTTAAACTGAAAGATAAAATGTTCAATATATTAAATTATATTCACAAAAGTAAAAAAAAGTATATTATTAATACATTTTATTAGTATATTACAAAATACATTTTAAATCAGACAGCATGCATATTAAATATCAGTGAGTTTTAAATAGATCATTCCTTAATTAATTTATCACTTCATAGTCATGCAATCACAAATTAATTTATTTTTATCATGGAAACTTAACAAAATTAATTGTATTAATTAAATTAAATTGTATTACAATTGTATTTAAATCACGCAGTTAATTATTCTTTTGATAACATTACTCACTGAGTTGATGATGCAGTTCGTCAAAATAATCAACCATAATGATAACAGGGCACTTCAAATGATACAGAAAGTTTGAAAAATCACTTGACGAGCAAACCCTGTAAGTATGTGTTCCTTAACTTCATGTCTCGTCCTTATAAATAATCGCCCTTTCTCCGAGGAATAATCGAAGCCCTAAGTAGGGACTTACAAGGAAGGGAACTTAATGATTGCGCCTCGGAGATTTATTCTCTCTCTCCAATCTACGGACACTCGGTAATCTGCGTCCTTATTGCAGACGTTTTACTGCGGTCATTTCACAGCATCGAGAATTTTTCACGGGGTGTCATACTGCAATATGCATGTCCGGGAAAGATTTGGGGTTTTATTAAAAGTTAAAGGAGTAGACATTTGTAATAATTTAGTCTTTTACATTATCAGCGTTAAAAATTTGGATCATTTTCTCGTGTTTAATGACGGGTTGTTCGTGTTTTTTAAAATTCTAAAACAGGAAAACTTTTAGATAATTATGCATTCTACTACTTTTTCCTACAGTAGTGTTTAGGAGGAATCTTTATTAAAGGAGAAAGTAGTTTTTAAAAATTAAAAGTATAATTTTTTTGATGTAGAAATAAAAATATAATTTGTTTAAAATTTGTTTTTTAACATATAATTTTTGTACTATTTGTTGTAGTTTCGATACATTTTCAGGTACATTTAGATTTGGTTTGGTTTGTCGCTCTACACACATTTTGTGCACTGAATAAAGGTTTAGACCGGCACCCACTGTTTAGCGTAGATTCCGTAACACTAACTAACATCCATACCACAGCCAGGATTCAAACTTGATACTACTATTTTCCCTACATTAATGTTTTGGATGAATCTTTGTTGAGAGAAAATAGTTTTATAAAAATGTAATTTTATGTTTGATGTTGAAGAATAAAATAGAATATCTTTAAAATGTGTTAATGGAATATTATTCATTATCTAATTTTGACTCCTCTATGTGAGAGTCGTGAGGACAAATTGGCAAGCTCTCTGGCCATTGGTAATACAGGCTTCAGGTTCTAATCCTGGTGGTGGCATGGATGTTTGTTGGTGGTTCGGAATCCACGTTAAACTGAAGGTCCCCTAATTAGCCCAAAGTGTGCACAAAATGACTGACTTAGACAAACCAAAGACATGCTGTTATTTTTAAAAGATAAAATTAATTTTTTTCAAAAAATGTATTCCTAAAAAAAGTAAAAAAGTATTTTATAAATGAATTTAAAACTAACTAATTAAAAAAAAAATACATTTTAAATCAAAAACATTTATTCAATTTCAGTTACTTTTAAATACATCATTTTAATTAATTTTTCACTTCATAATCAAATTAATTTATTTTTATCATAGAATCTTAACAAAATTAATTGTATCAATTAAATTAAATTTAATACAATTGTATTTAAATCACGCAGTTAATTATTCTTTTGATAAACATTAATCACCAAGATGATGATGCAGTTCGTCAAAATAATCAACCATAATGATAACAGAGTCTTACTCACTTCAAGTGATACAGAAAGTTTGAAAAATCACTTGAGGAGCGAACCCTGTAAGTATGTGTTCCTCAACTTCATGTGTCATCCTTATAAATAATCGCCCTTTCTCCGAGGAATAATCAAGCCCTGAGTAGGACTTACAAGGAAGGGAACTTAATGATTGCGCCTCGGAGATTTATTCTCTCCCTCCAATCTACGGACACTCAGTAATCTGCGTCCTTATTACAGACGTTTTTACTGCGGTCATTTCACAGCATTGAGAATTTTTCACGTGGTGTCATACTGCAATATGCACTCCCGGGAAAGATTTGGAAGAGAACGCTGGGGCTTTATTATTAAAGGTTAAAAGAGTAGACATTTGTCATAATTTAGTCTTTTATATATCAGCGTTAAAAATTTGGATGATTTTCACATGTTTAATGAAAGGTTGTTCGTGTTTTTAAAATTCTATTGCTGGAAAATGTTTAGATAATTTCACATTCTACTACTTTTCCCTACATTAGTGTTTTTGTAGAATCTTTTAAGAGAAAATAGTTTTTAAAAAATGTAATTTTTTTTAATGTAGAACTAAAATATAATGCCTTTAAAATTTGTTTTTTGGAATATTATTCTTGTATTTTGTGCTGTGGTTTTCAATACATTTTTCAGGTACATTTTGATTTGGTTTGTCGCTCTACAATCATTTTGTGCACAATTCAGGCTAATTAGACCGGATCTACAGTTTAACATGAATTCTGAACCCTCACAAACATCCATATCACAGCCAGGATTCTAATCTGATCCTACTACTTTTCCTTGCATTAGTTTCGAAGGAATCCTTTAAGAAAAATAGTTTTAAAAAATTTAATTTTTCTTTCTATTGTAGAGAGCTAAAAAATAATTTCTTTTTTAAAATTTGTTTTTGGGGTATTATTCATTATCTTCTTTTGTGACCTCCTATGTGAGAGTCGTGAGGGCCAAAATGGCCAGCTCTCTGCCTTTGGTACCACAGGAGTTCCAATCCAGGCGGTGGAATGGATGTTTTGGTGGTTCGGAATCCATGTTAAAATGTAGGTCCCGGTCTAATTAGCCCAAAGTGTGCACAAAATGAACGTAGAGCGACAAACCAAAAACCAAACAAAAGACATGCTGTTATTTTTAAACTGCAAACTGACACCAACTGATAAAATTAATTGGTGTCAAAATATGTCCCAAAATAAAAAATAAAAAGTATATTTTTAAAGAATTCAAGACTAACTATTTTAAAAAACTTCTTTTTTAATCAAAAAACATTCATATTTATTATCAGATAGTTTTAAATAGATCATTCATTAATAAATTTATCCCTTCATAGTCATTAATTTATTTTATCATCGAAACTTAACAAAATTAATTATCAATTAAATTAAATTTGACACAATTGTATTTAAATCACGCAGTTAATTATTCTTTTGATAACATTAATCACCAAGATGATGATGCAGTTCGTCAAAAAAATAATCAACCATAATGATAACGGAGCCTACTCACACTTCAAATGATACAGAAAGTTTGAAAAATCACTCTTGACGAGCGAACCCTGTAAGTATGTGTTCCTAACTTCGTGTCTCTTCCTTATAAATAATCGCCCTTTCTCTGAGGAATAATCAAGTCCTAAGTAGGGACTTACAAGGAAGGGAACTTAATGATTGCGTCTCCGAGATTTATTCTCTCCCTCCAATCTATGGACACTCAGTAATCTGCGTCCTTATTACAGATGTTTTACTGCGGTCATTTCACAGCATCGAGAATTTTTCACGCGCTGTCTCTTACTGTAATATGCATGGCCGGGAAAGATTTTGGGGCTTTATTAAAGGTTAAAGGAGTAGACATTTGTAATAATTCAGTCTTTTACATATCAGCGTTAAAAATTTGGATGATTTTTCACATGTTTAATGTGAGGTTGTTCGTGTTCCATGTTTTTAAATTTCTAATGCAGGAAGATTTTTAGATAATTATGCATCTTACTACTTTTCCCTACATTAGTGTTTTGGATGAATCTTTATTAAGGGAAAATATTTTTAAAAAATAAATGTATTTTTAATGTAGAACAAAAAATATAGTACCTTTGTAATTTGTTTTTTGGAATATTGTTCTTATATTTTGTGTTGTGGTTTCAAAACATTTCCAGGTACATTAAGGTCTGGTTTAGTTTATCGTTGTGTGGTCATTTTGTGCACTCTTTGGGCTAATTAGACTGGGACCTGCAGTTTAACGTAGATTCTAACCACCAACGAAACATCCATACCATATCCAGGATTCGAATCTAATCCTACTATTTTTCCCTTCATTAGTGTTTCGGGTGAATTTTGTTGAGAGAAAATAGTTTTTAAAACAAATTAAAAATTTTAATACATTTTAATGTAGAACTAAAATATAATACCTAAAAAACTTTTTTTTGGAACATTATTCTTGTATATTATGGTACATTTCATTAAAAACAATTTTATATAACACAGTATTAAATCCTCATTGTATTTTTTTATGCAATAATGTTGTTGTATGATTAAAAAACACTTTTATAATATTTTGTATAGATATTTTCTAACTCCTTTTGTCTCTTCCGATCTGAGGGGCCTGATGGCCAATCAGCTAGCGCTCTGGTCTTTGTTACCACTGGCTTCATTTTCTAATCCTCCCTATAGTATGGATGTTTGTTAGTGGTTCGGAATCCACATTTAACTATAGATCTCGGTCTAATTAGCCCAAAGTATGCACAAGATGACCGTTTTTAGATAAGACAAACCTCTTATCTAAAAACAGTGACTGAAACGGATATAGCCAGCAGATTCATAACTTGAGGCATCTTGCAATCTAGTTGCGCATGTTAATATTGGGCCACGAATTTAACGAAAATGCGTTTTTAATGGGGTTTTCTAAAGTCACTAGGTGATTTTTTCCCCTTTTTTTTACTTTATTTCCAACAGCGGCAATAGTCACCATAGTTACAAATTCAATGTTTTTGACTAAGAGGAGAACCGTCTCTCACATACGCCCACACATCATATTTTAAATTCTTGATAATTACGAAACTGCTACTACAGAACTACGAAACTACTACTACAGAATTACGAAACTACTATTACAAAACTACGAAACTGCTACTACAGAAATACTTTTTTTCCTTCTTTAGTATTCCAGATTAATCTTTGTTAAGCGAAAATAGTTTAAAAAAATTTAAAAATGTAATTATTTTAAATGTAGAACTAAAATATAAGATACTTGAAATTTGTTTTTGAAGTATTATTCTTGTATTTTGTGTTACGTTTTCAATACATTTTTATTAAAAGCAATTTTATATAGAACTTTATTAAAAAATTGTATTTTTAATAAGACAATGTTATACGATTAAAAAAAGAAGAAAACTTATATAATAATTTGTAATTTAAACCTGATAACATATTTTTAGCTCTGGCATTTATAAATTATATGAAAATAAAATAAAAATAATATATCATGCGATCTAAACGACTGATGTCAGATCCAGGGGAAAAATTATAATTGAGGCCATAATTTTTGAGAATTAAAAACAAATTTAAATTATTCCGTAAATATAGTCAAAACTATTTTTGCTCGTTTAAACAATTGAATTTCATGCAAATATTCGAAACATTAACGACATGATGCAAATTTATTTATTATAATAGCTTTTTACGTTTGTTAAAAAAGTGAACCATTGTTGAATTTGATAAGAAAATTTCTTTTAAAAAAAAAATGGAAATTTTTGGTCATTAAGTTCCAAGAAAAAAAACCAGGAATTTTCTTCTTGTTAATATGAAATATTTATAAAGAAATTGAATTTAATGATGCTATAAAGAAGAATGCATTTTTTATGTGTTAAATAAATGCATTAAAATTTAAGAGATTGAAATCTGACAAAAGAATTTAAATAAAATTACGTTACATTTTTGTGATTTAAAATTATTAAGGTAAAATTTTTATGGTTTTAATAATTTCCATCCAATCTTTATCGGAAATAATTATTTTACATACACATTGTTATCATTATCTTATTCTGAAAATATAAATACAAAATAAAATGCTAAAAATAGATAATTTTGAAATACTTAAATATAAAAATAATTATTCGTTTCAATTATTTGATTAATTACTCTCACATTTATTCATTCAATTTCTACATGGAAAGAGTTTGTTTTGACTAAATTTTAAACAAAGTAAAATCCAATAAAATACTTAATAACAATCCAATAAAATAAAAAATACTTAATACAATCCAATAAATAAAATAACAATCCAATAAAATAAAATACTTAATACAATCCAATAAAATACTTAATAACATTCCTTAAGGAACAAAATCAACAAAAATTAATTTAAAATAATTTAATAACAGTTTAATAAAAAAAAAAAAATTAATAAAATTATATAAAATTAATTTAATGACAAAAAATTTATTTCTCCAATGTAAATAATATATTTTATGTAGTACCTTTTACATTTACATGATAACATGATGATTACGTGTATTTTTGTATTACCCTAAAAGTGAGAAATTGTACTTTTCATTTTATATTCTCATTTTTACATTGATATAGTCCTACAATTTCTATATCTTTGAGCATCTTTAGAATCATATCTTTAGAGGAAATAATTATTTTGCAATCACAATGTTATCATTATCTTAGTCTGAAATATATAAATACATATTAAAATTCTAAAAATTGATAATTTTGGAATACTTAAATATAAAAAATAATTGTTTGTTTGAATCATTTAAATAAGTAATCTTACATTTATTCATTGAATTTCTACAAGGAAAGAGTTTGTTTAAATTAGACTTTTAAACAAAAATAAAAAAACAATTTTTAGATTTGTAACAATCCAATAAAATATTTAATAACATTATTTTAAGAGTTTAATGACGAAATTTTATTTATCCGGTGTAAATAATATATTTTATGTATTGGCATTGTTATAGTTACATGATTTTTTTGTTGCTATAGATATAGAAATTATTCTTTTCATTATATTTTACCATTTTTCTTGTGATTCTTACATTGATATAATCAGGTATATTCCTACAAAACAATGATGGACTTTTTCCTAGACTTACTAAATTAAAAAGGAAACAAAAACTTCCATTTTTATCTCAGAATTAATGCAACCCGACGAAGAATGCATGAGGAATGCATTCTGAAATAAATAAATACAAATTAAAATTCTAAAAATATATAGTTTTAAAATACTAAATATAGAGATAATTATTTGTTTGAATTATTTAAATTATTAATCTCATATTTATTCATCCAATTTCTACATGGAAAGATCTTTTTACTATCAGGCTTTTTAAAAAAGTAAGACATTTTTTTTTAGAATTATAGCAAGCCAATAAAATACTTAATAACATTACTTTAAGGGACAAAATTAATAAAAATTATATAAAATTATAAGAAAATTAATTTAATGACAAAAATGTATTTCTCCAATGTAAATAATATATTTTATGTGGTGCCTTTTTACATTTATATGATGGCATGATGATTACATGATTTTTGTATTCCGCTAAAAATTAGAAATTGTTCTTTTCATTACATATTCTCATTCTTACATTGATATAGTCCGGTCTATTCCTACAATTTCTATATCCTTGAACTTCTTTAGAATCATATCTTTAGAGGAAATAATTATTTTGCAATCACATTGTTATCATTATCTTATTCTGAAATATATAAATACAAATTAAAATGCTAAAAATAGATAATTTTGAAATACTTAAATACAAAACTAATTATTTGTTTGAATTATTTAAATAATTACTCTGACATTTATTCATTTAATTTCTACTGATAAAGAATTTTTTCCATGATACTTTAAGAAACGTAAAACAAAATTTTAAAATTTAAAACAATCCAATAAAATACTTAATAAAAAATATTAAGAATTTTATTGTATTGTTACAAATCTTAAATTTTTAAATTTAATTTTTAATCTTTTAAATTTAAAATCTTTAATTTAATTTAAATTTTGCCATTAAACCTTAAGGGTTTAATGGTATAAAAAAAAAAAAAATTTCTCTAGTATAAATAATATATTTTGTGTGGTATCGTTGTTATAGTTACATAATTTTTGTATTGCTATAGAAACGAGAAATGGTTGTTTTTCATTATATATTCTCATTCTTCGTGATTCTTACAGATATAGTCAGATCTACTCCTACAAAATAATGATGGACTTTTTCCTACACTTACTAAATTAAAAGGAAACAAAAACTTCCACGTTTATCTCAGAATTAATGCAACCCCGACCAAGAATGCATGAGGCACGATAAATCGACCATTTATCACACTTAACTATTCCTCAAAAACATCTCCTCTAGTACGAGCAGGAAGGAGAAGGTCCAATCCTCCAAGCACTATACATCAAGAGTTCCCACCACGCAAAGCCCTTCCTAATCCATCTCCTCCATTTAATATCCAAAATTAAACTCCTCGCAAAATGAACACACGCTACTCCATAATATATAAGACACTGAAGCAGTGACACCAAAGCGGTCTGAGTGATTACCCAGGTTGCCGAACAAAATTGAGTCCTTGTAAGAGCTTTGGTGGCCAGTCTTAAAGTGACGTTATTTGGTGACCCTTGTGCCTGGTGCCACTTTTTAACCCTCTCCCATGGAAATAATCTCCCCCTATTTCCTAGGTAATCTTGTCTCTGGGAAGACTTAAGGGTTAAAAGCAAAGATGGGATTAGGTCTCCAACGATTGGGGTTTCCCGGATCGGTGAAAATGGTTCACTTTATTTGTCTTTCGGTGGAGTTTGAGTGGAAACTGTTTCTCCATTGCTTAACTCAGATTTATTTTCCGCTATAAATGGTGGAAATGCCATTATATATATGATTGCGTTAAATGGTCTAAGATTATGAGACTAAGTATAAATCGAAATCAGATAAGCCGATTTGATTTTTGTTAGGGCATTTTCTTCTCACTGTTTTCTTTCTTCTATTCCTTTCTTTTGTTTTCTTTGTAAATGCTCGGGTTTTTTTATTTCTATAACGTTTTTCGCGATTTTCTATAAGCATCAATTTTGATTTGGGAGAATTTTTTATTATATAAAACTGTACCCAAAAGGAGAACGATTTCCTCTTTATCTTACCTAGTTCTTCTTTCACTGTTAGCAGACGCTGTAATTACTATTTTTTTTTAAAAATGTATATTAATAATACAGGATTTCGCACCTACAAATTGGTCTGAAATTTTTTTTTTTTTTATCTTTCATGATTTTTCCTGTACAGCATGCACATACTGAGTAGCTACTTCTGAAGATCATACCAGTAAGCATACCTTTCCACTACACCATTTTATAAAAAACGTTCACTAGCCGAAGTAATGTCCCCATTATAAAAATATAAACAAAGTATGTTTCATTCTTAAATATATAATAAATTCTGAGGTAGTGATACTAACCAATTGTGTAATTATATAACGCAATTTGTTTGTAAGGGCTTTTGTGGCTGATGAGACTTAGGGAGCCTTGCACATGGTGACTCATTTTTGTCTATCCGGGTGGAGATTATCTCCAAAGGTAATTTTGACTTTTGATTTACATAATATTTGACTTAACTTAATCTTTAATTTATAATTATTTGATCAGTTCAGGTTAAGGAAATGATGGGTTTATTATCCCAAAGGTTGAGGTCTCCAGGAAAAGTGAAAATGCTTTTATATTACAATATTTCTGTGGGCTTCGTGTTCCAATTATTCATGTCAGGATATTACCATGCATGAGGATATTACCATATATATGAAAAAGTATATTACCATGCATGAGAATATGTATGAGAGGATATTACCATGCATAAGGATTGTACCATATGTATGAGAGGAAATTACGATGCCCTAGAATTAACAACCCCTCATTTTCGTTTTGTATCGATTGGAAATCTGTAAAACTCTCAAGTGAGAGGCTGAAACACATTTTACTAACGCCCTTTAGTCTCCTGCTATCTAAAAGTAGTGACCGAAACGGATTCATATTTATAACATGAGCCATCTTGCAATATATTTGCACACATTAATACTGGGCCACGAGTTTAGCGTATAACGCTTTTGTGATGAGTTTTTTTTTACAGTCACTGGGCAATTTTTTTTTTATTTCCAACAGCAGCAATAGTCTCCATAGTTACAAATTGGATGCTTAACTAAGATAGAACCGTCTTTCAGACGTCACACACCAAATTTGAAATTTCTTCGCCTCTCAACACTTGCCAAAATGCCAAACATTGAACATCCTATTGCACTTTCATTCTACCATTAATTTCAATAGCTTTTACATTTTCAGTTTTCAAAAATCTTTTTATGGGACACTATTATTTTGTGTATATGCTTTTCTCTGACGAACGATCATCTTCATTCAGCTACCATGCAGAAGTTTCTTTATACCCATCTGTCACCTTTTGGGCATTCTTTGTTGCCCTACTAGCAACAACATTGCTAACTTATAAGATAATAACACTAGACTTCAAAACTTTCTGATTTTATTTCAATTTTTTCCCTGACCCTCACAACATGTACTGAAATCCATACTTCATATTAAAACCAATTCAACGCCAAGAACTAGTTTTTCTTTATTTAAGAAGAGGCAGCAGTGTAGTTTCTGGTATCTAATATTTTCAGAAAGTGTCAAAACTGGATGAATTTATCTTGCTTGAGGAATTGAGATGTTTACCAGAACTATTTTTAACCATCTCGTTTCTGGGACGTTTTTAGGAAGAAAAAAAATGGTGGAAGAAGAGAAAATGCTGGTACCCTTTAAGGATGGATCTGCTCGAATATTTATCATTTGGATGACATTCTCAATAATGTTCGCACGAATTTTATTTGAAATATGGAGAGCCCGAAGTCGTTTATATTCACAGTTTATGTACTTTTCTCCTAACCGATGCTTTACTGTGACGGGGTATAAAGATTCAAAGAATGTTGAAATCTAGTATCCAATTTCAGTTCGATTTATTTATGATGGACGAAAAGAAGAGGTATTCTTACAGAATTCTTTTGGTCGTAAAAGGGGTGGTTGGGAATTCGCCTGCTTTATTCCAGGTATTGACAATGGTAGATTATTTGATCAGTGCGTATGTGGATGAATTATGCATTACTATGTTATGTATATATCTTATAGTCAGTGCAAGAATATTTAGTAGTGCTATAGTTTAAAAGAATATATATTGTATTTTTTTATAATTGCAATTGGGATTTTTTATTATAAAGTTTTTAGCAAAAATAGCTTTGAATAAATTTTACAATTGGCATTTAAGATTTATTTATTTATTATTAGTTTCATAAAGATATTTTTTTATTAACGATACTTTATTACGCACAAAATAAAGACATCTTTAAATTGAATTTGAAAAATACGAAGATTTCATTAGTAAACATTGTTACCGTAAAATAAATGATTTTTCATATAAGTTTAATATTGGTAAAACAAATTCCACAGAATCTTTTCCTAATTTATTTATTAATATTAAAACATGAATAACACAGACATTTTAAACCTGATTTAATGATATTTATTTTTGAGTTTGATTTTATGTTTAATTTTTGCCAATATAAGTTACATTATACTGCGATAAATATTTAAAACCTGCATTAATAATGAATTAAACTGCTATCAAATTATTATCATAATCCTATACTCTTATATCATAAAAATTAAAAAAAATAATAATAGCCGTGTTGATTGACGTTATTGTTAGGTAAAAATATTTTTAACTACCGATTTAAACAATTACTTCGGAAATTGTAGCGTATATAAGTAATATATATAAAAAAAAGATACATAATAAATTGCATGCTTTGTAGAAATTATACTAATTATTAATAGTTTGTTGTTATAAATTTTTCATTTTAGCTTAATCATAGATATTAATTAGTTTTATTTATAATAAATAAATTTATCTGTCTCAAAATTTACTAAAATATAAATAAAATATTATTTCGTAAAGCAGAAAATATTTGACAGATAATTTTCACTGTATTATTTTTTTAATAAAATCTGTCAAAAGATAAATTATAGTTTTTATTTAGAATAATCAGCATTGAAATAATATTTTAAATAAAACTTGTATCCTGCTGATTAAAGCATTGATTTCTCTAAATTAAGAGAAAACTCTAATCGTACAGAAAGTTATCGTGTTTAAACATGTTTGGTACAGGTACAGTTTATTTTTATACCTGGTATGGCAGGTGTTAACTCATAATCACGCAGGTGTTAAAACAGTATGGATACACTATCTGGTTTACTAGGAGGGTTTTCACACGATACTAAAATCTTATACTGTGGGTTGCCAACCAATTGATGCCTGAACGACTGGAGATGAGGATGAAGATTGTTGGAGCTCACTGGCCCGTCAGGGTCCTCCACCTCGGGTGGCGACAAACATAAAAGAATGAAAAACATTGGCAATGCCCAGAGGTTAAAAAGAAATCGTGAGATTGAAAAAGTCTAAAAATTTAAAATTGATTTTTAGGTAGGTTACAGTAGAATATTCCTAGGTCTTTAAAAATAAGAGTGAGATTCATATTGTTCGATCTCTTGAATGGCCAGATGTGGGTGGTTGTCAATATTGTTGAAGAATAAGTTTTTCCAGTACTTTAGAACGGCTAAGACATTAAGAGCCTTTAATTTGACGTAACTTGCTCAATTAAATTGAAAAAAAAAATTGAAAAAAGGGACTTAAAAGTTTGGGAAAAAAACATTTAACTTTATACATTGTTTTTAAAGTAAAAAAAAACTATTAATGTTTTTTTTATTAATACAATAATTAAAGATGTTTGTTTATATAAAATGTTGACTTTCCACTATCGGCAATTTTAACTTTTTTCTATAAGCTTTTGAAAAAAATAGGTTATTGACATAATCTAAATGCAATAGTTGATAGGTTAAAACGAACTGTCTTTTTAAAGCTATCCAAATATTAACCCTTATTTTCTTTCCTTACGTATCTCACACTACTGAAGAGGTTTTTTTTTTTTTTGTATACTGTTTACAAAAATTTTGATCAGAAACTCATAAAAGAGGAAGAAGAAAAAAAGAGAGATCTAATTTAAATTTTTCTTCTTGGAAAACTCCAGAATTATGCAATATTAAATTCGACAGCAGTAAAAAAAAAAAGACGAGAAAAAAGTTACGTTGCTTGAGCTTTAATTTTCTCCATGGGACTTAAAACTCGTCGACGAGAAAAAAAAAAACTTTTAATTAAGATCATGAAAAAAAAAAAACTTAAATTTTATATTTAGTTCAAGAAATTTAGTCTTCCGTGAGAGTATGTTTCTTATTTTCAGAGTGGATTAAAATTTTATTTTCTTAATTAAAGAAATGAGGTATACTTCTTTTATTCGCTTACTTTAAAATTGTTTATAAAAATAAATACAAGGGATCTAAAAGCTCTTTACATCTATATATAATTTATACAAGAAATTTAAATATGCACTTTTATGCCGATATACGGTTTTATACACATTGCTTATTCTCATTTAAACTAAAAGTCCATTTTAGCTTTTATTCCTGAACTCTTTTTGTTTCTATCACTGTAAAAAAAAAAAATACATATAATTTTTAAAAAGTAAATTTTTATTAAGAATAACATTTTAATTAAAATTATGGTTAATTATCGCTTTCTAATTTGTATTAAGTTGCTGTAATATTTGTATTTTTATTTATTTTTTTTTTTCAATTTAAAGAAAATTAAACAAATTTTTTAAAAATACATGAATGACTGCATCACTTCAAAGAAATAATTTACAAATTAAATTATTTCAACGACAACAAGAAAAGGAATAACATATTTTTAAATAACATACAATTTATTATATTAACCCGTAACAGGCGCAGTTAAAAAATAAAAGCATAACAAGAAACATGCGGTCTCAGAGACCGCGCGCATCGTTATAAATTTTTAAAAATTGTTTGATTCAATTATCATTCTGATATTTCATTTAGATGATCTTCGAACTTTTGACTGACAGAAAAAAGATATGTTTTTACATTTTAAAGTGAAATAAAGAATAAACTAAAATAGTTTTATCGGAGTCTTAGATTCTATCATGTATTAATCATTTTTATTTGTTTATTCAATTGTAAAACAAATTTCAATAGGAGAAAATTCAATATAATACATAGCAGAAAAGTTTTTGACACTATCTGTAATATCAGTACCTCACATATTACCTAGAAGCAAACAATTAAGTTCTCGTCTTCTTTAGGGATATTCATTGAATGAGTTTGCGTGCATTACAATGAAACAGGTGTTTGGCAAGATAAACATAAAATATTGTCTGTTTTTCTTGCTTGGGTGACACAAACATGTTTTCCTTGATTTTAATTTTGTTTCTTCTGTGCATTATTCCACATTCTGAGACTACTATTCTTTTCCTAAAATCCGTTTTATTATTAGGCTCAAATCTCTATTTATTCTTAGATTTTTAACTCTTGTATGTAGTAGAGGTAGGACTATATTTCTAGCTAATACTTTGAAAACACCATCCTGGTCATAACAGGGTTTGGGAATAGATTTGGCACAAAATGTATGTGTTTAATGGCCTCATATCTACTATACCAGCAAAAAAAAAGCCGTAGGACAATATGTTGTTTTCCTGTTGCATGAATGAACAAAGCATTTTTCATCTATTTTATCAACAACATCGTTGGTTTTGTTGTCGCAAATGTATGGTTTTTCTGAGAAATCATTATCGTCTGAAGAAACTTCAGATTCTATTGAGTGGAACTGTCACAGACAAAATATTCATCACAGTCATCTTCTTCATTAAAATCACTTCCAACTTTATCTAGAATCTTTTGCAGCTCTTCAGCATAACACGGATCAGATGGATAAATAAGTCTCCTCGGGCCTAACTTGACAATGTGAGCAATGTGTGCAGCCACCCAAAATTGTAACACTGAAATGGAGATGAGGTCCTCACAGACCTCTCTGATTGAATGCGATGAAATATATACCGGATACACATGTCAAAACATTGTGATCAGAGGGTATGTTGTTCAAAGTCATAAAACAGGAAGCTAAATGAAAAATCCATTAAAATGGACCCAAGCATGTAATAGGGGTGATGGGAGGAACATGTTGAACCGTCTGTGAGACCGCACGTTTTCTGTAACGGGTTAAAAAAATAATAAGCAATAACGTTGATGGCGTGATATTATTAATATGGATAAATTTCATATTATTATAAAGATTGAATTGATAGAGTTTGTTGCTAGTCAGTCTGCTAGAGTTCGATTTCTGATGTTAATGTCTGTTTCAATCATTGCTTTTCAAGCCAATTAATTTAGTGGGAATTGCGAGAGACGTGTGTGAATTATTCGAATTGACTTTGTCACCTGGAAAAAGTTTTCTTAATTTTCTTCCGTATAATAGATATATGCTAGGAATTTACATTTGATATAGCATACAAATGTCCTTGAAAACTAAATCTACCAATTAATATATCCTTTTTTCTTTTTATTTTTTAACCAATTAATATATAATGGAGCACGTGATTCTACTAAAAGGTGGCTTTTAACTTTATAGTGAAGCCTAATGTCAGTGGTATTCAAACTTTTATGAAGTCTTACAGACTACTTTCAGTCGGCAGATTCTCAAAGGCTGCAATGGAAATATTTTTAACACAGACGCTAGCCAACTATGGAAGTTATAGCTCCTAGACTCTCGAAAACTTTCTTTGGTACATTATTGCTATATGGCAACTCGAAAGGTTAGTTGTTTGTAACGAAAGCTGTCTTTGAATGGGAAAACTAAAAAAAAAAAAAGGATAACTATATTTGTTTTTATATCTGAACATATATTTATGTGGAATATCACAGGGTGCTTCAAGTAAACCCTGGAGAACTGTTTGAGAACCACTGCTTTAAGTAATCTAGTAATTAGCACTACAGACTGATAAATGCATATAATTAATAGTTCCTGTCACACTGGTGTGAGTATGTTAAGTATGTAAACCAGTTTGAGGAGGTAGGTTGTTTAAACTAATTCCAGACTCGGCCATTAGAGATTGCTCCAAGTGAGAATATTAAGTCTACATGTTCTTACAATAAGTTGTTGCTACTTTGAATCAACGGAATAGTATTACATTAATGAAGTGATCAAGAAGCTTAGATGAATCACAGACTAAAGTGTAAAAACGTATATAGCTCGTGAATGAAAATAATTTACATCTATAAAATAAATAAAACTGTTGATTTTAAAATATTTATGAAGTATCCAACTTAAGTCAATCTTTCTTTCTCTCTCTCTCTCTCTCTCTGTATATATATATATATATATCACATAACATATATGATACCTACAAACGAAAGCTGTTTAAATAGATTTACCGATTTCTTCTTTTATTTATTTTAACTTTCGGGAATTTTTAGGTTTAGCACTACCATTGTTGTTACATTTTTCTTCACGTGTACAAAACTAAACAAAGCAGGATTTGGTCTGTGCTTTGTTATCGGAGCAGTAATTAGAAAAGTATTAAATCGATAGGGAAGTTACAATTTAAGTGTAATGTTATGGGTGTAATGTAAAATTAATATTCATGTGTTTAAGAGTACTTTTTTTTTTCCATAAATCAGATTGATTAAGTTTGGGAGGGGCAGTGAATTTCTGACCACTCTTCTGATCAGAGCACTGATTGTGTCTTATTATAGTGATCAATAAACTTAAATTTTATCATCCATATGTATTAAGGTGAACAATTGGGGGTCATGTAAGTCAGTTATTGGGTATAAATCAAAGAAATAGGGATGTGGAGGGAAAATTTAAAAAGGAATTTTTATAAATTTTCCCATAATTATGTAATTTTGCATGATGTGTAGAGCAAATTAAATATGTTCTAAGCATGATGTCTGTGGAACAAATTAAATATGTAGATATAAGACTTTTAATTTGTTCCTCATTGACATCACTACAAATCCAATTTCATTTAAAAATTGAAACATAATTTTGTAACCAATTTGCAGATATTTGTAATATAACTGTTTCAGTAAGTCATAAACCCATTTGCTGAAAATTAAAAAAAAAACATCTTTTAATTGCAGCTCAAAAACAGTTAATTGACACGAGAAAGAACAATGTTACAATCCGAATTTAAAGAAAAATATTTTCATAGTTAGTGATGGCGATTAAAACTCGAATATTCAGTTTTCATAAACCTAATAACAAATGCAATCTTACCATTTTTTTTCTACATACCTGTATGAATCAGCTTTTCCTGCAATGGTAGCAATTAAAACCAAGTGTAGAAATAAATTAGAGTTAGAACCATTTCTTCGAATCACACTAACAGAAGGCATCAAACCAGATTTTTCGAATATTACTAAACAAATGCAATCACATTGATCACATTTTTTTTTTTTTAATTAAAAATATTAATTTACAATTTATTTAAATGTGCACATTAAATTATTGTTTTTAAATTATAAAAATAATTTAATTTTTCCCATTATATTATATTACATTGTATGAGGTACAACTTTTAATTATCTTCGTTTTAGGGGTACACGACCAAAAATATTTGGACATCGCTGTTCTAGGTAACGGACAATGAAACTCAAAACTACATATTTTTACACATATATATTGTAATAATAATATATATATTATTTACTCAAAATATATTTTGAAAATGTGTTAAATTATTACAAACATAACTTAATTTTTAAAAATCAATGGTTTAAACATATTTTGAACTATGCGAAATAAAAGACACTAAGACATAATATTAAGAAATTTACACTGTACCAGACATCAGTAACTGGAATCGAAATATCTTTCTAAATGAGGAAAAAAAACAGAAAACATCTAGTAAACAGGAACTAGACGGAAAAAAAAAGATACTTCTCTGTGCACCTACAGAAACAAACATAGACATTATATTGTATTATATTACATGAGATAACTATTAATTAATTTCGTGTTAAGACTACGCTGTCAAAAAGTTTGGACATCGCTGCTCTAAATCATGGACATTGAAGTCAAAGTCAGTCATTGAAGTCATTCTTACACCAAAATATACTTTGTAAATATATTAATTATAGTTATGATAAACATTTAATCTTTAATTCTATTTTAATTTTATAACAAGTTTTGAATTATGTCAAATAAAAAGACACTAAGACATAATATTAAGAAATTTTTACTGTGCCAGACATCGTCAGACTGTGCCAGACAATGAAGTCAACTCTACGCATTTTTACACCAAAATACATTTTGTTAAGTTATGGCAAACATAGTTTAATTTTTAAAAATCAACAGTTTAAATATATTTTGAATTATGCAAAAAAAAAAAAGACGCTAAGACATAATATTAAGAAATTTTCACTGTGCCAGACATCAGTAACTGGAATCGAAATATCTTTCTAAATGAGGGAAGAAAACAGTGAACCTCTAGTAAACAGGAACTAGACGGAAAAAAAAAAAGATACATGGCTGTGCACCTACAGAAACAAACATAGCTTGGAGGAAAAGTTTTGGCTCATTTCTCTCTCCCTGTTTGGTTTCTGCATTGAAACCCTCAAGCTACTTTTTACGGTGGAGGGCCTATAAATTTTGTAACAACCTTTGTTCCAAATACATAGATAGGGCTGTACCACTTCTGGTACTTTTTTTTCTACTTGCTGTTTCGCTCACTGTATCTTTCCGCCAGGCAATTGGCGGGTGATATTTTAAGAAAACATTGCAGCCTCGCATTTCGAAGAAGGATTCTCTTTAGCATTGTTTTTTGTTTTTTCCAACCCTTGGCGGAATATTGCTCATATTTGGCTATTTGTTGTTTGTTCTTGCTGCTGCTGAAAGACGTGTCATGAAGAAAAACGGAGTCGTAGGGATTTTTTTAGGGAAAAAAAAGAACATCAATAAAGATATGAGATTTTCTCCAGGGAGTCAGGGTATAAGACTTTGGTGTGGAGGATACATATTCTTCGCGGAATCTTTGGAGGATTGGATAAATTTATTGCGGCGTTTCATGGTTAATAGATGTTTTGCCAAATGTTTCCTTTTGTTTGAATATACTTTGCTGGAAGTGTAATTTGTAGTTCTGTTTTCAACCGCGAATGAGGCTACAAGGCATAAATAGAAACGGAGCTACTGAATGTATGCATGCAAAAGAAGAAGCAACCTTATATATGGAATACATTTATTTAAACTATATATTTGCATAATTTTGAAAAGCACTATATGTATACACACACACGCACACACACACACACACACACACACACACACACACACACACACACACATATATATATATATATATAGCAGTTTATGTACACACACACACATATATATATATATATATATATATATATATATATATATATAAACTGCTAAATGTTTTTATTTTAATAAAGACGAAAGAAATAAAATTTGAATTATTTTTTTCTATTCCTTTTGATTTCTACTTAAACTTTAATCATTCTTCTATAGAAAACAAATATATTACATACTGATAAACAATATATAGTAATATATTATTTATCAGTGAAAATAATAATAATAATAATCAATCATTAAATATCTTATTATAATTTATTTTAGCTTCAAAACAATAGAAAAATTATTTTCCATTCATTTAATATATTTTTTTGCTAGTAGTATATTATTTATCAGTAAAAATAAGAATAAAAATCAAATTAAATAGTTTTATTATAAAGTTTCAAAAATACAAAATTATTTTTTTCATTCATTTAATATTTTTTTTTTCGGGTAGTATTATATTATTTATAAATAAAAATAATAATAAAAAAATCAATTATTAAATATCTTAGTATACTTTTTCTTATTTTTCAAAACTTAGAAAAAAAAATTCATTTAATATTTTTTCGGGTAGTATTATATTATTTATAAATAAAAATAATAATAAAAATCAATTATTGAATATCTTAGTATACTTTTTTAGTTTCAAAACATAGAAAAAATATTTTCATTCATTTAATATTTTTTGTTTCTCTTTTAATTAATAATATTTGTTCAATTACAAATTTAAAGGATACTTTTGACAAAAATTTTGAAACTTATTAAAATTTTAGTGAAAAGTGATTAATAAAAGGTAAATATATTCGTATGAGTTATGCACTCAAATATTTTTCAGGATAAACATATGTAATGCCAGCCATAAATAATTTTTATATCTTATTTTTAATTGAAAGATTAAATACATTTAAATACAAATATCTAACTAGAGATTATCATCAGTTAACTAACATACGTATCTATCAAAAGCAAAAATAATAATAAAATATATTTCATAGCAAAAATTATAAAAGTTATATTTAATTAGAACACACAGACTGAACTTAATTCATTTATTTTCATTTTAATCGTTGAAGTGATTTTTGAACAACTGCAATCAATTATGCATATAATTCATTTTTTATTCATTATTTTTTATTAAAATGCAGTTTAAAATTATAGTTTATGGCTGTGTTTTTAATTGCCGCAAATGCCTTTCCTTTAAATTTGATGCTATTTCAGAAAGAGAAGTCACATTAATTAAATTGTTATATTCCAAGTGTTAGACCGAGAACTAGTGACGGCATAATGATAGTTGTTGGTAAAATATTTGCTGTAATTATTCTGTCTGAACTCCCACTTGCTTTGTGAATGTATTCTAAATATTTATGGCGCTGAATTTTATGACTAAAATATTCATTCGCAGGCCGAGAGATTCCGTCAGAAATGATAAATGACTAACAACACAGCAATATAAAGTAGGAATGCTGTGAATGAGAGGCGTCTAATGTTTATGTTTTAAAAGTGATTAAGTGTTTTGTCGTTTTAGTTTTCGTTACGTGATAAATTTTTATCAGAAACATCCTCTTTTACTTGATAGTTTACCATCTAATCGCTAGTTATAGTTTACCACATAATTGTTGGAGCACAGATAGCAACATGTAACTAAGGCTGGGATTTATCTAATTGCTGTTCAACAATATATTGAATTATTGTAATAAATAGAAATAAATCATAACGATGGTTATTGAAGCTAATATTTTATGCATCTTGGAAGAGAATAATATTTCGTTATTTACGGCATAACAATGTTCTGCGATATTGAGTCATAACAGCTCATTTTGAAAAAAAAAAAAATGCATGAAATATATTTTTATTTCTAATAAATATTCACGTATATAACTAAAAACACTTTAAATATAATAAAATAAGGAAAAAGTTAAGAAAAATACGGCCTGCAATATTCAACTCAATTTGTAGTGCCATGCCTTCCTGTATGATCTTTGAGTGGAAAACTAGCACAGATCTGGGCAGAAAAGCAGATCACATTTATTTCTTCATGACAACTACTCGGTTCGCAGAAAAGGCAAATGTCCAATATGTTATTTGAATTAATATCATTGTCTCTTAGCAAGACGCGAAATGACTGTGACAAGAAGTAACCATTTTTACTGTCCTCGGTGGGATTGCACAAATATTCCGGATATATATAAGGACGTTGTACAATTTTCGGAAGCAATAGATAACTCCTTAGATACAAAGGTTAATATAGCATTATAAATGATAACTGCTTGAGCATCAAGATCAACCTCATTACAACTATGAAAAAATCAATATTTCTTTCATAAAGTAGAGGAATTATAGTACTAGATGCATTTTCACCACGAACTCATAATCATTTTTACATTTCTATTTCTAATTAAGTTATACAATATAACAAATTGATTAATAAGTATTCTTAATATGAGGCATTCATTTTTTATTTAAAACACTTTAACAAAATTAATTATTTAGTGCATTATACATTGTATTTCAAAGGAAGGAATACAATTCACAAAGCTAACAGCTAATCCTTAACTGCAATTGTGTAGCCCTGATCTCATTTATAAATGCTTAATTATCTAGACTGCTTTTGATCCACCAAGTTTGGTGCGTCTCGATTCTAACTTATAATAAATGCTAATCTTCAATTCAATTACTGGAATATTCATCTTTTGAAAATTTTAATTCTAATATTAGAGAGTTTTTGCATACCGTACGTTAGTTACCGTAGGACGTCCGTTAGCTTTTTCTCCCTAGTGCGCATGCTCATAGGAAATTGCGCATGCGTATCTGTAATAATGTTTCCTAAGAGCATGCGCGCTAGTGAGAAAAAGCTAACGGACGTCCTACGGTAACTAACGTACGGTATGCAAAAACTCTTTATTATCATCTTTGAAACCACTACATTTGCAATATTGCCTTCCCATTTTTATAAGCAACGATAACGATATAGAGCTAGTATAAGTGGCTGAATATGCATTCAAAAAAAGGCACTTAATTCAAATCCCTAACTAAAATAAAGTTCACCTTGACTAGTATATTATTTATCTACGCAGCCATCAGCTTACAAACATTTTCCAGCACATATTGAAATAAGTAAGTCATATAATATAGCAAATTTATTAATAAATATTTTTGGTATGAGACATTAATTTTTGATTTGAAACACTTTAAAAAATTAATTATTTAATGTAATATGCAATTTGTTTCAACGGAATAAATGAAATTCACAAAGCTAACCACTAATCCTTAACTGGAATTATGCAGCCTTGATCAAATTTATAAATGTTTAATTATCTAGACTGCCTTTCATCCAATAAGTTTGGTGCGTCTGGATTCCAACTTATAATAAATGTTAATCTTTATTTCAAATAATGGATTATTCGTCTTTTGAAACTTTAATTCTAAAATTATCACCTTGAAACTACTACATTTACAGCATTCAACTTCTCATATTCCCATTCTTATAAGCAACGATAACGATGTAAAGCATAGTGGCTGAATATGCATTCAAAAAAAGGCACTTAATTCAAATCCCTAAGTAAAAAAGAAAGTTCACCTTGACTGTATATTATTTATCTAAGACTAGTATATTATTTACAGAAAATTTATTAATAAATATTTTTAATATGAAATATTAATTTTTGATTTGAAACACTTCACTAAATTAATTATTTAGTGTAGTATTCAAATTATTTTCAAACAATAAATGCAATACACACAGTTAACCGCTAATCCTTAACTGCAATTATGAAGCCCTGATCTCATTTATAAATGTTTAATTATCTAGACTGCCTTTCATTCAATGTTTGGATTCCAACTTAATAATAAATGTTAATCTTCAATAGAATTAATAGAATATTCGTCTTTTGAAAACTTTAATTCTAAAATTATCGTCTTTGAAGCTACTACATTTACAATATTGAACTTTGAATATTCCCATTCTAATAAGCGACGATAACGCTGTAGAGCATAGTGGCTGAATATGCATTCAAAAGGCACTTAATTCAAATCCCTAAGTAAAAGAAAGTTCGGCTTGACTATAGCATATTATTTATCTAAGAAGTCATCAACTTACAACACATATCGAAATAGTTCAGTTTGGCTGTGGATCTTGGGGCTTAAAATTGAATGAAATCCGAAAGACAAACGAAGGATGTGTTCAATGAAGATCCTCAAAAGGCACTTTGACAGTCCTAATTGATTTGAGGATTTCCGAATTAATCTGGAAATCATTCTAAGTTTTTGAATTGAAATCGGTTCCGCATTCAAATGGAATGATAACGATTCGTCGAAGCGGAAGGTTATCTTGGAAAAGGAATACGATCCTTCTATTTAACACTTCAGATTACCGCGTCGCCATTTAATTGCTCATTGGGTGGATTAGGAATATTCTTCCGTGTCTATTAGTTTTGAGAATTATCAAATGTTTAATTATCTCTAATATTGTTAATTGTGTTTAAACACTGAGTTGTAAAGGATGTTTGTGTTCGCATCCCACTCCTTTGTGGGAGTCATAGAAATTGCCTCCAGAAAGATCTTGCCGCAAATTAATAGACAGTTTTAAGATTGCTGATTTAATTTGCATTGGAAATACATAGTTTGTTCCTCTGTAAATGTATATAATTTTGACTGTATATTTATAAATATTAATTAACAATTATTCTTGAAATACATTTATTAACTTTTAATTTTATTTTAGTATATGATTTCCATAGCTTATTGTACGTTTAGTCAAATTTTCGTTCTGATTAACGATTATAAAGACATTCGGAATATTGAATTATTTCTGGATTTTAAGTTTCTGTAATGATTCATGGATTGAATTAATTTGCTTTTGTTTTATTTTGCAATTATCAATTTTTTTAAATCAAAGAAACTCATAGCATGTAATTTATAATTGACTTTAATATTGTATAATATACTATGGAAAGTAAAAATTTCTTTACATATGTATAAAAGAGAGATATGATGCTAACAGAAATATATTTAAATGCATTTATTAACTTTTAATTTTATTTCAATACATGATTTCCATAACTTAAAGTAGATTTGGCCAAATTTGGATTCTGATAAGTGATTAATTGTTATAAAGACGTTCGGAATAGTGAGCTACATTTCAAATAATGTTTAGATTTTAAGTCCCTTTAGTGATTCATGGATTGAATAAATTTGTTTTTGCAATTTTCAAATTAGCAATTTTTTAAGTCAAAGAAACTTATAGCATATGATGTATAATTGACTTTAATATTGTATAATAAAGGCAAAAAGTATATACATATTTATAATGGGGGATATAATTCTAAAAAAATACATTTATTAACTTTTATTTTAGATCTTGTGAAATTTTTTGAATATGAATTTCATAGCATTATTTTATGCTGAATTATTACGACGAAATATATTTTGTCAAATTTGCGTTCCGGTTAATGATTAATTAATATAAACACATTCAGAAAAATAAAGAATTACATCTGAAATTATGTTTGGATTTGAAGTTCCTGCAATGATTCATGAATTGAATAAGTTTATTTTTGCAATTTTGCAATTAGCAATTTTTTTAAGTCAAACAAACTAATAGTATATAATATGTAATTGACTTCAATATTCTATAATATATATTTAAACCAAAAAAGTCTTTCCCCATTTATATACAGAGATATGAGGCTAACAAAAATACATTTAAATGCATTTATTAACATTTAATTTTATTTCAATATATGATTTCCATAGATTAAAGTGCATTTGGTCAAATTAGTATTCTGGTTAATGAAGAATTATATTATAAAGACATTCGGAATATTAATGAATTTTTATTCGAAATAATGTTTGGATTTTAAGTCCCTGTATTCGTACATCGACTAAATACATTTGTTTGTATAATTTTGCAATTGGCAAATTTTTAAGTTAAGCAAACTTATAGCATATAATGTATTACTTTAATATTGTATAATATATTATGTAAAGCACAAATTCTTTACATATTTATATAGAAATTATGATGCTCTCTATATAAATATGATATATGAGAGAGATATGAGGATAGGAAATGCGTTTACTTTAAAATTTTAGAACTTATATTTTAATTTTCATTATTCAATTAGGTAATGAGGTATGATGTAACATGTCTGAAATAATTTTAGCATTTTCTTAGTCTGTAGGGTATAGATTTATGAATTCTTAAATTTCCCTCTACATCCAGGAATTACATTTATTATAAATTGATAGTAATATTTCATGTAAGAAAATTAAAGACTTTTATTATGCATTTCTGGGTAGTCTTTATGTTGTTCCAAACAACATTTTCTGAAACCTGAAAGCGAAAATATTGTATAATATATTACGTAAAGCAAAAAGTCAATACATATTTTTATAGAGAGATATGACGCTAACAGAAATGAATGAACTTTAAAATTTAAAAACATGTATTCATTTTTTTTAATTATTCCATTAGGTAATAGGGGCATGATGTTAAATGCTTAAATTTTTTTAACATTTCTTTATTGTGGAAGATTTAAATATATGAATTTTTAAATTTTGCTCAACATTCAGGAATTATATTCAATAAGAAATTGATACTCTAAATTGATACAAAGTCCATAATATTTATGTAAGAAAATTATAGACTTTGTGCAATGCATTTTTGAGTAGTGTTTATGTTGTGACAAACCATTGTTTCTAACGCTTTCTCAAACATGAAGACGAAATTGTGTTTTACAATAATTGAAATATTTTTTTCTTCTTTATCGTTATGTAAGCCAAATCGAAGAAGTTTTTGTCTAAATTATTCGTGCTTTTGAACATTAAAAATAATGGAAATTATAATAAAATTCCAAATTAAAATTATTAATATTTTTTTTTATTATTTTGCTTTTAATTCTGCAAACTATATTGTATTTTTTAAAAGCCTTATACGATTTCTAAATTACATTTAAAATTATTTCAGCATTTGAGTTTAAATAACTTTTCTAAATAAATATAAATGTAAGTATCATAAAAATTAAATTTATATTAGTAGATAAAATCAATGATATATAAAATTAAAGGAAGATATTGAAACAAAGCAATAAAAAAATGTAATTTTGAAGATTTAAAAAAAATTTTTAAATAGTGCAATTTAAAAATTGTGATATGTAGAATATAAACAATTAAAAAGTATATAATAGTATGATATTAATAAGTATAAAAAGCATATCAAAATATTATACAAACAATATATAAAAAAATATCACAACATAAAACAATTTTTAAAAAAGTACAATTCAATCTTTCTTGAAGATTAAAAAAAAAAAAAATGAAATAATATTATTAAAAATAAAGTTAAGAAAATAAGAAAACCAATTTTTATGTAAAGAGCAATTTACAATATTTCACTGTATATTTATTTTTATACTTTAAATGGACTTTTTATCAATTAAACAATTAAGGAATTAAATTGTTCAGAAAAATTAGACAAATTTTTGTATTAATTATATTTTTCAAAAACATTGAAATTTCCATCCACTTTTCGGTAAAAAAAAAAAAAAAAATAATTATTAAATGAAATAAAAAAAATATGTTATTCATTTGAAGCAGAACAAATATTACTTCCACTTTCCTTAGTAAGCAATATTCCATTAAGTAAACAATTAGGAAAAGGATTATATCTATTTTTGTCAGTAATTATTATAAAACTCTTTTTTTCATTTTATTATTTATTGTATTTTTTATTTATTTAATATATCTAAATAAATAAGTAGACATTAATTATACTTCAGACGAATTTTTGCATTAATTATATTTTCAAAGATATTAAAATTTTCATCCACGTTTTGGTAAAAAATAAATAATAATTATGAAATAAAATTAAAAAAATATGCTACTCATTCAAAGCAAAACAAATATTACTTTCACTTCCCTTAATAAACAATATTCCGTTAAGTTTCAACAATTATTAAAGGATTATATCTATTTTTGTCAGCAATTACTGTAAAAGACTTTTTATTTTATTTTATTATTTATTATAGTTTATTTTATTTATTTAATATATCTGAAAAAATAAGTAGACATTAAATATTTTATCGCATCAATGTACCTAATAAAGAAAAAGAAAGAAAAAACAAAATCATAGAAAGAGGTAGAACAAAAATTCTTCTAACGTATCTAGAAGCGCCCCCTGGTGGCTAGAGACACCTGTCACACACCGTTTCTCTGCACTTAATCAATAAACATATGCAAACAAACACTTAAAGATGGAGAAAAAGGGAGAAAAGAAATAAAAAACGGCAACATTTTACAAGGAAAGAAGCAAAACTATAGGAGAAAAAAAGAAAAGAAAAGCTGGAGAAATAGTAACCAGCTAAACAGGAGAGGTACGCTTCTTATAATGGATTTTTAGAAAAGACAAATGCAATTTATTTGTTCTTTTTACTTTGCTTTTTTGTACTTTTTCGCGGATGGGAAAATGATCGTATTTCTGTCCCCATTTCGGGCTGGGAATCGGAGACAAAGATTGAGTTAATTTTGAATATTAATTTGTTTTTATTGATTAGTTGGTCCCCTGTTTGTAAACTTGATGCTGTATTTTTTAAAATTATTTTAATTAGTTTCGAAGTACTTATTTAGTTTCATTTTTAGTGCGTTAATAATAGATTCTTATTTCGTTACTTTTAATTATTTCATAAACTAGTTTAGCAATGATTAGTTTTTTTTTTGTTATTATTTATTTTATTCTCCTTTTATAGAATATTTAAGTTCAATTAATAATTTTCTTACGTGATTTAATGCAATTAATTACATCCTTGTAAGTTCTTAAGTGTATCGTAACCTATATATCGGCCTAGCCGAATAATTTTTATTTTTTTTTTTTTTATTTTGTAATTTTCCTGTGAAATGATCACTTTGAATAAATAAAAATAAAGTCAATAAATATAAAAGTCTTTAAAAAATAAAGTCAATAAGAAAGCATTTTGATGCGAAGACAATAGCTATGTGCATTTATTATATTTCAAAAAATATAAAGTATATTCTTCGTTTTATTTAATAATTGGACATTATTAAAACATGAACTTAAATTAACTTGTATAACTACTAGTACATTCATTATAATTCCAGTTCTATAATAACATTTTCGAAATTTGGAAGCTATTATCAAATCTGGATTGATCTAACACTAATAGGGGAATAGTTAAACAATGTAGTGTATTGTGTGTAGAAGAGTTAAACCTTTGTTTAATCCAGTAAATTTTCTTGAAATTAATTTGATTGTGAGTAAACGATACAGTGAGATATATCTATCAATAACTATATTGAGAGAGACAACAATAAAGTACTATGTTGTTAAAATGTTTGAAACAATTAAAAAATATAATATCTTATAAAATGCACAGAGAAAATATCAGATCTGCTCTACAGCCAGAGCTTTTACTATATGCTAGAGCAGACATACTGCAAACAAAGTAAACATTTTTGCTACATTCACCGTTGGTTACAAAGTATCAAAGAAAACAAATTAATAATCAAATAAAATGAATGAATAAATTAATTAAATTAGCCGAAATAATATTTAAAGCAAACTTCCTTTAAAATGACATTCCAATGTTTAAACATTTATAGTTATGTTTAATAAGATAGCAAACTGTCCAGTTAAATATAGTCTGCTAGATCATACACCATTAAAAAATACATGTATCGAAATCTGATGATAAAACGCTGAATTTTTAATGAAAAAATAGAAAGGTCTCTTCTAATAAATTAAATTTTACTCTGATCGTTTTTATCGGCGTTGGAAAACATACTATCACAGCAAATTAAATATATATCTATAATTAAAAAAAAAAAACGAAACAAAACAAAATACTTTAATTTAAAAAAAAACGAAGCACTTTTAACTAAAAAAAAACGAAACCATCCAATAAAAAAAATTTTTTTTTTTTGCTTTATTTTCAATAAATATATTAAACAATAAAGACAAAAAAATATGGTGAAAAACATAGAGACGATAAAATATCAGAAACAATAATTTAAAAATATTTGCATGAAAATACATATTAATAAATTTTTTAAATAAATACAAAAAATAAGATATATTCTAATCTAGCAAATTTTATTCTAATTAGAAAAAAAATGTTTTTATCACGGCTTAAAAAATTTAATAAAAAAAACGATATATCTGTTCAAATGTATATATTTATTTATATTCCCTAATGATTAATCATTTTTTAAGAATGTTTCATGTCTACCAAAACATTGCAATAATAAACGTATAAAATATTTAGGAATATACAATAAAAATATTTTTAATAAAAAACAGGAAAAAAAATACATGCATGCAAAAACAAATAGTAATTTAAAAATTTTTTAAATTAAAAAAAAAAAAAAAAAACGTTTGCTGTTCTAATAGAGTAAATTTCATTCCAGCAAAAAAAAAAATAAATAAAAATTAGATGGACAAAAAAAAAAATGGCCTTTATCGTCGTTGGTTAAAAGTAAAAATAAATAAAAAAAAAATTGCTGCACACCTGTTCTGCATGCACTTTACCTTTAAAAAACATCCAATGATTTAAGCAACTTTTTTTTCTTAACTCTCTTAATCTTTGCCACTCAAAAAAGGGCCCTCTTTGGGGACAGGGCGGGAAAAAAGAAGTGTGGTTCGGTTGTCTTCCTTTCCTCTTAAAAATTGCTCATCGCCACTTTTTTTTTTTTTATCTTTCTTCTACAGCACAACCTGCGAAAAAAAAAAAATTATTTTTCTTTTTTTCCCTTCTTCATGCGTGTGTGAAAAGAACACTGACCTTCTTCTCCAATTTTGTTTTTCTAATTTTAGAGCACTTTCCTAAACGAAGTAAGCACTTTTTTTTCCGTGCGCAATCTCCGGGCAAAGTAGCTCTTCCGGGTAACACACATCTGTTCCCTCGGGGACAGAAAGTTATCCAAAAATAACATCATTCTCAATTAAGTTTGCTTCTTTCATGGCATTTTTTTATCATTATTCTTGGTGTTTCTTCAAACAGTTTGCAATACAAAACTTAAAAGTCAATAGTTATTGTGATTGTATATTTATTGTTATTTGTCCTGATTGTGTGTGATTGTATTTCACAATGGAACTGAATGAATTTAGTTTTTTTACAGTCTTGAAACAATAACTTCGTGGAATTATCAATAAGTAACTGAAGAACATTTCTTCTAAAGCTTATTAGTATAAAAGCACAATGAAATAATATTTTTGCATTAATATCAAGAAAAAAAAAAAAAAATCATCGTATATAATAATTGCAAAAGTATCCAACGATCCGAATAACCGTGAAATAGTATCCCAAGTATCCTTCGTGATATCAACCAGTATTTTAATTTTATAAATAAGATCTAATAATTTGTATCAAATTTCAATTCGTATCTACTAAATAAAGAAGTTGCCATACAACGCCAGTTTACTACAACATAATTTCCATCTAACATGTATAGACAACAAGTCCGATAACACGACATCCTTTCAGCATTACTTTTTTCTATAACAATCAAGAAATCTCCCTGTAACGCATATTTATTTTTGTTTGTAAATAAGATCTGCTAATTGGTATCAAACTTCAGTTCATACCTACTAAATAAAAGCAGTTGACGTATAAAGCCTACAAACAATTTCAATCTAACATGAATAGACAACTGGATCTCCTATAACGCATATTTATTTTTATTTTATAAATAAAATCTATTAATTTGTATCAAACTTCAGTTCATATCTGCTAAATAAAAGCAGTTGCCGTATAAAGCTAGTTTTCTACAACACAATTTCAATCTAACATGAATAGGCAACTGGATAAAATCCTATAACATGACATCGTTTCAGCATTACTTTGTTCCTATAACAATCAGGAAATCTCTTTTCATTGTGGTTACATTAGCAGTATCATTCACAAAAGCAGCGTTAATACTTCGTTGCCTTAGGTAGCAGAATGTTCACGTTCATATTCACACAGAAAAGTTATCCATATTTTATGGGTTTCCGTCTTTTTCATTTAAGATTTTCTTAAAAATTCAAAAATCTCAATGCAAACAAATACAATTAGACATAAACAGAATATGCAATAAAATTATATAGAACAAGCTCTCTTATTTACCTTAATACTATATATATATAATATATTTATTGAATGCCCCATGCAATAAAGGGCATGTCGTTAAATTTTAAGATAGACATTATTTTATTCCATAACCATCATCCATCGTTTTATTCCTTTAAACCCATATGACATGTCAGATCTGCATGAATTTTTATGCATAATGTATCAAAACTTCACATTTTTTTTTATCTCGTACGAGTTTCATACATACTTTCTTTTGATCTATTATGGATAAAAAATGTTAACGTGTAGACTAACATAATTCTCACTAATGAATATAAACCATTTTTGAAAAAAAAAAAATACTCTATGAAAGCAATCTTCCTTTCCTATCTTCTTCACACAAACAACAGGGACGGAACAGAAAATAAACTGAAGAATGGCAGCTAAATTTAAAATAAAGCAAATTTTCCATGAATTGCTGTCTTTACAGTGAAATTTACAAATATCAATGTAAAGTATTCTGTACATGCATGTGCAATACTGTACAATATCATTGTATATTAGTGTATGCCAATGTAATAAATTTACAATAATACAGGCATCAATGTTTATATTTTGTACATTTTCTACTTATATATTAGAAAAATAATTATATTACTAATTTTTTAACCTACTTTATTTATTTATAGAAAACAATCGCGTGTAATTGCGTATTTTAATTCTCTTTAAGTAACTTAAAACAATATATACCCTAAACTGCAACCTTACACATCAGCAGCAAACATTTTTAAACAGAACACTTAATTTCTCCCTTTCAAAAACGGCCTGCAATTACCTTCCCCAAAACAATCAAACACAATTAGAAAACTATTTCTCGAAATTGAGAAGTGTTTGAACAAAACCAGAATAATTAATTGGAATTATTTTCGACAGAATGTTGCAAGAATATCAACAACAGCCATTTAAACAAACTAACTGCTGATAGTATACCATTTCAGAAGTGGTACATTCATAATCAATGAGAGAGACCCGCACGGAATTGTGTTAGGATTTTCTTGAAAGCATCCTTCTTAACGAGTGGCTTCTCCCATGTGGGTGAAAATCAATGGAGTCTGTAACTAACAAAATAGCGGGATCTTTTCAATTGATTTATCTCAAACAAATGTTTATTTGGACGTTGAATAAAAGCTTTATTGATCAACACCAAACAAACATCAATGAAGTCTTATTAGCAAGTTCTTTGGGAAAAAAAAGAGTGTGTGGATTTCTCAATATTGGGTATCAGAAAGCTTCCACAGACACATCACTATCACAGATCTTCGTGTTAATTAAACCATTATTAAAAAAGGACTGGAGACTAAATTAACGACGTGTTTTTAAAGAAAAAGTAATTTGATGTGTGGTAAAAAGTGATTTTGGTGGGGGAAAACTATCTGCGCGGTAATATATTTGGTATTTTTAAAACAAAATGTGAAATTAAACTATGGTTTTTGATACCATTGCTGAAAAATAACTTTGATGTGTGTGATTAAAAGTGATGTACTTCATGAACACATCACTGTCACAGATCTTTATGTTAATTAAACCATTATTAAAATTATTGGAGATTAAATAAGCGTATTTGTATTTTTAATGAAAAAGTAACGTTGATGTGTGATAAAAAGTGAATTTGGTGGGAAGACTACCAATTATATTTGGTATTTAAAAAGAAAATGGGAAATTAAACTATGATTTTTAATACCATTTCTAAAACTTCCAGAACACATCACTGTCACAGATCTTTGTGCTAATTAAACCATTGTTAAAATTATTGGAATTAAATAAGCGTATTTGTATTTTTAATGAAAAAGTAACGTCGATGTGTGATTAAAAGTAAATTTTGGTAAAAGAAAAGCTATCTAATATATTTGGAATTTTTTTTAAGAAATGTGAAAATAAACTATGGTTTTTGATACCATTGGTAGTTAGTTAATCAGTTAATTAAATTTTAATTATGAGTCTTTTTTTTAAATGACTTTTAAATGAGTCTTTTTTTAGTTTAATTTTTCTAGAAATGTAGTTTTTCAATTAAATTTTAAGCTTATGGTTATTTTTGAAGTCTAAAATTTCAAAACATATATTTTGCTCTTTATAGTAAATAATCTTGTAAAAAAATATATCATTAACCTTTGGCATTAATTTATATCACTGTATCATTAAATCTATATCATTATAACATTAAATATGTATTAAACTTGATTCTTTCATATTTCAATGATTTACATTTTTAATTTATAAGATCTCCTCTTTATTGGCACCAACAGCCCCATGGCAGGCCAAGGCCATATGCCGAGCTAGCATATTTCGATACAGATGCTATCTTTTTACGAGGGTAGGGTTGTCAGCTGTAAAAATAAGCTGTCAAATCTGTAATATTAGACCGGCACTTACGGTTTAAAGTGGATTGCGAACCCACTACAAACATGCATGGTGGCGGAGGAATTCGAAAAACCGAATCTTGTGGCCATTCGGCCATCAGACCAAGTTATAAGACAAGACAATTTTCAATGCATGTTGTATTTTGATTTCTTCGTGTACTCCTAAACAGAAATCATTATTTGTAACTAAAATAACTTTCTTGGTTTGAAAATTAATTGTTATAAATGCCCTCGCATTTATGAATGTAATTGAAATGGATAGTTAATATAAGTCTTGCTTTTTCATTATTTAAGGAATGCAAGAAAAAAACTCAAGTGATCGAATAGCAATTTTTTTATTTTACTAGCTTTATTTTACTTATTTAATTCTAATGCACCTTTATAAATGTGTATTTGAAAAGAATAGTTAATATACGTCTTGATTGTAGGAAAGGTCTTGATTAGTTATTTAAGGAAAGCAAGAAAAAACTCAAATGATCGAATAGCAATCCATTTTATTTATGCTTTATTTTACTCATTTAATTCTAAAAAGCAATATCTATTTTAAAAAATTGATAATAAAATGTAATAAAAGTAATAAATGCAAATAGTAATAAAACTTGAACTTAACTACAATTCAGAACTAAATCTCATTTAATATAAAATTCCACACTGTAGAGTTTTCCTAATTAAATTGAATTTATCCCAGAGACGGCATTATCTTGTTGAAGAAAATATGACAGTCAATAACCATTTGTATAAATATTGCAAATCATTTTCTAAAATTATTGCACGATAATGTCAACGATGTTATAGAATTAAAACTTAAAAAACTCAGCTTCTAACTTTCTCAAGAACAAACACCTTCTCCGTAATTCAAAAAGTTTAAAAAGTAAAATGGCTTCTTTCCGTGATCCAAATTTAGCTGCATTGCTGGTGGAATCACTTCTTTTTAAGAAGAAAATCAAATAAATGAGGGAAACTCCCAATGAGTCTCTTCTCTTCTTCTTTTCTCAAAAAAGAAAGCAAACAGAGTTGGAAATTAAAAGTCCAGATCACGTTTTTTATGTTTAAAGTAACTTGGCGCGGCAATTCGGTCGCCTCACTGAACATGGTGGGTTGCAAAGATCTTCTCTGAATGCGTAATAGACTGAACCGCTTAATGTGAGACTGGTACGGGACGGCCCTCTCTCCCCTGCCTTCTTCAAGAGAAACCGAGGGACTCATTTGTAAATTCTCGGTAGGCATTTTCATCAGAGGAAGACTAAAAGATTTCGTTTAGTTTGTACAATTTGTCGTTGGTGGGGTGGAGACCTCTGTGTATTTTCTCGTGCTCGGCGTGGTTTGGGATCATTATATAAATGTAGTGTTTGCTGTTTGTTTGTATTGGTTAGGTTTTGGAACAAATGGAATTCAAATGACTATTGTTTACTTGTTTTCTCCAACTTGTATTTTTATTCACTTTTATTCTAATCATGCAGCCTTTGTATTTCAAAAAGTATTGTGTTTTTTTTTTTTCCCCAGTTAAGCCGTATTTTTAAATTTTGTTCACGTTTTTTGAAAGGTTATGCTTCTTATTAACATAGCTTGTCAATATGTCGAAAATGTATTTTTTTTATTGAAAAATAAAAATTTGCATTATTAATTATTTTTCATATTTTTACAAACTTTAAAAATTTCTGCATTAAAAATTTAAAATTCTGCACTTAATATTATTAATAAGAAGTATTTTCAGGTTAACTACGAATACGAAATAGATTAGGCATGAATAGAGCTATGGCGCTCGGTGCTACTGGCTTCGTGTTCGATTCCCGGCCAGTGCCATGGATGTTTGTAGTGGTTCGGAATCCCGCGAAACCGTAGATCCCGAGCTAATATGATCGTAGAGGTTGTCTTGAGGTTTAATAACACTAGGCCCTCCTGGCCTTCCCTGGTTACTCGCTAAAAATGAAGCTGCTTGTTAACCTTGGCCATGGACGTCTCCTGCGAAGCTGTCCTTTGGACATGCTGTTATTTAAAGGATGCAAGAAAAGAACTCAAATAATCGGTTTTTACTTATGCTGAAATTTAAGCATTTAATTTTAATGGACTATCAATTTTAGAAAATAAAAAATAAAATGGAGTAAAAACTGAAGTTTACTACAAGTCACAAGTAAACCTCAATTAATAGAAATTGCTCACAAATACAATTTTTCCTAATAAATTGAATTTATCTAAGATACACTACTTTCTTGTTAAACTAAATATGCCAGCCAATAATTTTTCGCATAAATATTAAAAAACTTTTTGTAAAAGTATTGCACGATGTCCCCGAAATTATGCAATTAAAAACTTAAAAAACTCGGCATTTAACTTTCTCAAGAACAACACCTCTTCCGCAATTCAAAAGTTTAAAAGTAAAATGGCTTCTTTCCGTGATCCAAATTTAGCTGCATTGCTGGTGGAATCACTTCTTTTAAGAAGAAAATCAAATAAATGAGGAAACTCCCGACGAGTTTCTTCTTCTTTTTTTCAAAAAAGAAGGCAAACAGAGTTGGAAATTAAAAGCCCAGATCACGTTTTTTTATGTTTAAAGTAACTTGGCGCAGCAATTCGGTCGCCTCACTGAACATGGTGGGTAGCAAAGATCTTCTCTGAATGCGTAATAGACTGAACCCGCTTGATGTGAGACTGGTACGGGACATGCCCTCCCTCCTCCTGCCTTCTTCAGAGAAACCGGGGACTCATTTGTAAATTCTCGGTAGGCATTTTCATCAAAGGAAGACTAAAAGATTTCGTTTAGTTTGTCCAATTTGTCGTTGGTGGGGTGGAGACCTCTGTGTATTTTCTCGTGCTCGGCGTGGTTTGGGATCATTATATAAACGTAGTGTTTTTCTGTTTGTTTATATTGGTTAGGTTTTGGAACAAATGGAATTCAAATGACTATTGTGAACTTGTTTTCTCCAACTTGTATTTTTATTCACTTTTATTCTAACCATGGGGCTTTGGTATTTCGAAACGTATTGTGTTTTTGCCTTACTTTTACATTTTGTTCACGTTTTGAAGGGTTATGGTTCTTGTTAACATAGCTTGTCAAAAGATGTTGAAAATATATGTTTTATTGGAGAAGTAAAAATTTACACAATTATTTATTGTTTGCATTTTTGACAAAATTTAAAATTCTGCATTTTAAATTATTTCTAAAAGGTCAGGTACGGATATATGTCATGACTTCAGGATTCCAGGTGAAAATACGAATACGAAATAGATTGATGGAGGAGTGTCTAGTGCTCTGGCGCTCGGAGCCACAGGTTTCGGGTTCAAGTTCGGACGTACCATGGATGTTTATAGTGGTGATTGTAGTTGTTTGTAGCGTTTGGCATCCACTTTAAACCGTATGTCCCGGTCTAATATGATCATAGAGCGTTGTCTTGATGTTTAGTCAGTCTTCAGCCCTCGTGGTTCCTCGCTAATATTGAAGCTGCTTATTACCCTTAGGCTGCTACGTGGTCCTTTGGACCTGGCGTAGGCTTTTTCCTGCACCAGGGGGACTAGCAACAACAATATACGAAATAGATTCGAAACTGTATTATATAGCTGAATGTGCTAATTTTCTACAATTAAAATTATACTTGTGCTGTAATGCATATTTAGAAGCTTATGTCTTCATGTCATGAATGCATACGACAGACACAATCGTTTGATTTCTAAAACAGTTACCTAAACTCCTTTCGTTTGATATAGGTTGACATCCATGGTTTGAAATTGTATAATAACGTATAATTTGAAACTATTAAATTATTGAAATGCCAACTGATGCTAAATTTTTTTATATGTTTTCAATAAGTCTTCAAGTTGTGCAAACAAACATCGCATTCGTGACTCTAAACAAATCATGCCAATTTGTTTTAGCGTTGCCTCCAACAAACTGCATTTATTTTACCGTTGCCGAATTGTGCAACTATGATATTACTTACCCAATAACTCTTTATTGGTAATACAGAGCATCAAAATGCTAACTATCTTAAAACTGAAACTGATATTTGAATCATACAGAATTCATATGTACTTGCTTAGATTAAAAAAATAAAAATTACAATTATTTTATAAAAATGTATTTATTATTGAATGTTAAATAAATAGACCTGAATATAAAAACTATTAATGTTAAATATGTTAGAACTACATTTAAGTTATTACATTTAGAACTTCATTTAAGTTACACTAAATTATTCTATAACATTACTTGCCTACTAACTCTTTTTTGGTAATACAAAACATCGAAATGTTAACTATCTCGAAAAAGGAAACTGATATTTGAATCACACAGAATTCAAACACACTTACTTAGTGTGTGATTAAAAGTTAAAAATTACAATTATTTTTGTAAAAATATAAATTTTGCTCATATAAAAAACTATTAAGGCTAAATATGTACATTTAGTCTATATATATATATAAGTACAATAAGTTCAATATAAGTACAATAAGTATATATATAAGTAATTAATATATAAGTACATTTAAACTATATTTAGTTATTACATTTAGAATTACATTTAAGTTACTAGATTTAGTTATTACATTTAGAACTACATTTATGTTACTAGATTTAGTTATCACATTTAAAACTACATTTATGTTACTAGATTTCGTTATTACATTTAGAACTACATTTAAAACTAATTTATTCTATAATATTGCTTACCTATTAACACTTTATTGGTAATACAGACCATCAAAATGCTAACTATCTTAAAACAGAAACTGATATTTGAATCATATAGGCTTCGTACATATTTAGTGTGTGATTAAAAGATAAAAAACTACAATTATTTTTATAAAGATGTGTGTATTATTGAATATTAAATAAATAGTGCTATATATTAAAACTATTCTTACTAAATATGTTGACCTACATTTATGTTTAACTAAGAAAGCTAATTGAAAATTTTAACATCATACTCAATTTTTAATAGGTTTTTTTGAAAACTAATGAAATTAAAAATTTATTTTCATTTTTAAATGGAAATACTGTGTATTTAAAGGAAATACTGTAAATATTTTAAATGAAATACTGCATGTGCTGGCAGAATATACAACCACCTGGACACTCATGAAATTTGAATCTTTTAAGGCCTTTTCTTTCAACATAAAATAAAATATCACAGTTAAATTAACTGCATTAAACACATTTTGTATAAGAAACCTAATACTGAAATTATTCATATTAAATCTATAAATAAACCAATATTAGCATTTTGATAAAATTTATCAATGTCTATTTATAAAATTTATGAATATTTATGAAAAAAATTATCTTTCATTATAAAGCAAATATATGCGATAGAAATAACTGTGCATTTAAAAATTTTAAGCACATTTTATTTCGGAAATTGCCTTGTTAATAGCTTACAAAAGTTTGAAATTCCCTAACATAATATTTTATTTGATGAATGGTTTGAATATAATACCCTAGATAAAGTAATAAAAATGGAAAAGACTTGCTCTTCTATTTATAGCAATCCCCTTTTAGTCATTAGAGAACCAAATTTGTCTTGTTTATTGTCAATTCAAGTTTACATAGCCCATTTTTATAGGGTTATGTGCTACTTTATAGGATGAAAACGCTTTTGACAACAACGAAAAAGAATCATTAAGAATTTAATAAATATTCCTTTCCTTAAAACGTTTAAGGACTTAAAATAAGGCTGTTATCTGGGAGAGTGAAAAAAATAATGGCGCCATTGTCTCCATACATTATCTGCACTATTTTATAAGAAAAGACTGAATTATATCCTAAAGGAAAAAGACTGAAGAAAATAAAGTTTCATGAGGGAGGGAGAGAGAAAGCAATCTTTAATTAATAATTTTTTTCTGGGGAAAAAAGTATTTGGATAATTTATTCAACCGAATAGGACATTTTATTGTCAGCAATTTTTTTTTTTTTTATAACAACCTTTGATAAAGTTAAGTGATTCGTTTGAGAGTGAAGGGTTCTTACTTCTATGTTTAAAGGAAGGAAAATAGGTGCATATATTTATCATACATTAATCAGTTTTTTTATGAAATTTTTTTTTTTTTCGTTATAAGATTGTTTGAAGATTTTCCTTGAATTGCGAATTGCTTATAAAATAATCAGAAATAAAGGGAATTTTGAATATTATTATAAAAAAGAAAACTATTATTTGCGATGAATTGTTCTAAATATTTAATATTTTATTATTTTTGCTCATTTTATATTCTTTTTATTTTAGCTTATATTTGTTGGTTCGTATGATATTTTGAATAATAAGATAGTTCCTTGTGATCAAAATAACAAAATAACTTGCAATTTTATGGCATTTCATAGATGATTAAGTGATTTATATGATATTTCTAACATAGTGATGAAAATTGTATTCTTAATGAAAAAAAAAGTTAAAAGTAATAACGTATGATTTATTCAAATATTTTTGTCCAGATCATAATTTTTGTTTACTTTTATTTTTCCAAACTTCAAACTTAACAAATATACAATATTAAATTATAATATTGCAGATTTGTAAACTATGCTTGATTATTTTTGCAATAAAAAATGAAAAAAATCGTTTGAAAGATTTTTATTTCTGTGTTGGTTAAAAATGTAATAAATTCAAATTTTTTTTTTAACATTTTATTTTTTATTTTGTATAAAAACAAAAGTTGGAAAAATATTAATTATACATTAAATTATTTCGTTAAAAATTAGTTCTTTCTTTATTTCAAACAAGTGGTGTTATTATCGAAATCGGATTGTAAGAAAATTTTTTAATTTACCCAAACAAATACACATATATAAGAATTGATTTTAAGAGTACAGAAAAAAGATATAATTTTAAATTTTTTATTAAAAAAAAATAGTTAAAAACCTTTTAATTTTAAGAAATGTTACATATAGCTAGAAAACTATTTTAAATATTGATTTTAAATTCATTTAAAATTACACAAATCTTCTTTATATCACGAATAATTTTTCCTTATAATTATAGTTTTCCTGCTTTATATATTCAATTTCCTCCTCTTCATTGGCATATCAGCCCCATGGTGAGCCAAGGTCGTCTGTCTATTGGCAGATTTCGAGGCAGGAAATGTTTTCTTTTTAAGTTTGTCAGCCCTACACCCATATTAAACCGGGTCTTACGGTTTAAGAAAGACTACAAATATCTATGTAATGCAGGGACTCAAACCCGAAACTTGTCACACAGAGCGCTAGTCACTCGACCATCAAGTCCCATGTATTCAATATACAGTAATATTATTCTGCATATAATGTATTTTATATGAGATATAAAAAGTAATGCTAGTATAATTATTCAACATCATATTATTACTCTTACATAACTTAAAATATTAATGATTCACTGGATTTGAAGAGAATCTAAATGTTATATTCTACGAATGCATATTTCTCCGCATTAATATTCTATGGAAACGAAGAAATAACTTTTGTTGCTTCTTTGTAAAGGATTTAACATATTTCATGAATAATGTGTAAGATCGATCAATCATTAGACAACCAATTTAAATGTTCAGAATTATCCTTTATATATGAATTCTATGAATAATATTTGTTTTAGGTTTGATATTAAATAGAATTATAAGCATAAACTCGTCTATTTTTGTAACATTATGCATCATTAGATGTCTGCCCTATAAACATAAATTTCAGCAACTGTCTGGAAGTAAAACGGAAATAAATTCACATATTTTGAATACACGTTATATCTTTTCTATGCTATCTCGAATAGAAATAGAGAAACAACCTTCTCCGATATCTAAAAATATCAAAATATCATCCACGGCAAAATGGGGAAGCTGTCAGGATGCGTTACAGACTATCACGTTTTGGACGATAAGCCTCCACCAAAACGTTCAGCCAAACATATCCTTGTGAATATATCCACGATTACTCTTTATGGAACCATTAATCATCCATGGTTAACTAATTGCTTCTCATTTAATGTCTTCCCTGTGCCACCATTATGAGTTGTACATACGAAAACTCATACCTACACCGTAATAAACTTACCTCTATTTTTGTAACATTATGCATCATTACATCTTTGCCCAATAAACACAAGTTTCAACAACTGTCTAGGACTAAATGCATGTACATTATATCTTTTCTGTTATCTAGAATGGAAATAGAGAAATATCCTTCACCGTTCATTATTTTTGTATTTGCTATCTCTGAATATATCAAAATATCATCCACCGAAAAAATGCGGAAGCTGTCAGGGTGCGTTGCAAACTATCACGTTTTGGACGATAAGCATCTACCATACGTTCAGTTAAACAAATAACTGTGAATCCTTCCACGATGACTCTTTAAGGAACCATTAATCATCCCTTGTTAACTAATCGCTTCTCGTTTAATGCCTTCATTGTGACTCTATTATGAGCTAAATACGTAAACTGACACCAATACCGTAATAAACTCACCACTTTTGTAGCATTATGCATCATTTAGGCATTTATGCTGGGCATTTAGGCATTTATGCTGCCTAATAAACATAAGTTTTGCTTCTCGTTTAATGTCTTCCTTTTGCCACCATTATGAGCTGGATATACCTAAACTCCCACCAATACAGTAGTAAATCGACCTCTATTTTTATAACATTATGCATCTTTACATGTCTGTCCAATAAACATAAGTTTCAACAACTGTCTGGTACTAATGCGGAAACAAATGCACATATTTTTCATATACATTATATCGTTTCTATGTTATCTCGTATGGAAATAGAGAAATATCCTTCCCCGTCATTATTTTGTATTTCTAGCTCGGAAAATATCATTCACTGCAGTATGCGGAATCTATCAGGATGCGTTACAAACTATCACGTTTTGGACGATAAGTATCTATCAAAACGTTCAGTCAAACAAATCCCTGTGAATCCGTCCACGATTACTCTTTATGGAACCATTAATCATCCCTTGTTAACTAATTGCTTCTCGTTTAATGTCCTCCCTGTGCCACCATTATGAGCTACATACCTAAACTCACACCAATGCCGTAGTACACTCACCTCCTTTTTTGTAACATTATGCATCTTTACATGTCTGCGAAATAAACATAAATTTCAACAACTGTCTGGAACTAACTCGAAATAAATGCACATATTTTGCATGTACATTATATATTTTCTATATTATCTCGATTAGAAATAGAGAAATATCCTTCACCGTCCATTATTTTGTGTTTCCTATCTCTGGAAATATCGAAATATCATCCACGGCAATATGCGGAAACTGTCAGGACGCGTTACGAACTATCACATTTTGGACGATAAGCATCTATCTAAATGTGCAGTCAGACAAATCACTGTGAATCCGTCCACGATTACTCTTTATGGAACCATTAATCATCCCTTGTTAACTAATTGCTTCTCGTTTAATGTCTTCCCTGTGCCACCATTATAAGCTGTACATACCTAAACTCACACCTAGTACCGTAATAAACTCGCCTCTATTTTTGTAACATTCTGCAACATTACATGTCTCCCAATAAACATGAGTTTCAACAACTGTCTCGAACTAAATGCATATATATTATATCTTTTCTATGTTATCTCGAATGGAAATGGAGAAATATCCTTCACCGTACATTATTTTGTATTTCCTATCTCTGAAAATATCATCCACGGCAATATGCGGAAGCTGTCAGGATGCGTTACAGACTATCACGTTTTGGACGATAAGCATCTACCAAAACGTTCAGTCAGACAAATCCCTGTGAATCCGTCCACGATTACTCTTTATGGAACCATTAATCATCCCTTGTTAACTAATTGCTTCTCGTTTAATGTCTTCCCTGTGCCACCATTATGAGCTACATACGTAAACTCACACCAATACCGTAATAACACTCAACAACATCATTATAAAAGTCCTCACAATGACTCGGAATTTCGACACCTTGCCTGCACCGGACGTGCGAAAGCGAGTTTTAATGATGGGGCCTGCTGCTAAAAGATATCCGGAAGGTAGGTGGGAAAAAAATTATGTTTCTGCACTTGCTTGTTTTTTGATGGAAATTTATTCGATCTGGCAGAATCCCAAACACATGAAAAGTTGAAGTCATTTTTCACGATAGCTATAGCCTTGATGCTTGCACCTTTTTTTTTTTTTTTTTTTCCTTGATGCTATTAATTTCTTGTCACCCGGTCCGAAGTGCCACGGAATGTGATCAAGTTGTGGAGGGAGACGCGAAGTGAAGTGAGACAGGGGTGGGTCTGAGAGGGATGGAACTATTTTGTTTTGCGCGATGTAATGTTCGGATTCAATGAGGAAAAGGTTATTGGGAATGAAATATGCCAAAGGGTTTGAAGCTGCTATTTGAAAGCAGTATGGTTCTTTTTTTTTCCTTTAGTTTTGTTATGAATGGAATGCGTCATTGGATTACGAATTTCACGTAAATGCGTTTTGCAGAGTTTCATTCAGTACGAATTTATTGTGAGGCAAATTCATTCGTTTTTTACAAAAATTGATGTGACAAATTTTATTCAATGCTTTTTTGTTTTTTTTTATTGACGGCGATGAATATAAATTCGTTATTTCGTTAAGCCGATTAACCAAACCATAATCTTTTTAGGATATAAAACTCATAACTATATACATATTAAAATAACCATGATGAAAAATTGGATTAAAATTAAAATTATTGGATTAAAAATTTTAAATAAAATCATATTTTGTTGTAAAAAAAATTTTGACTCAAAAATTTCGGATTATTTTAAATAAATCTTTTTAATTGTTTTCTTTATTCTATGAATTTAATTGATAAAATAGTAGTGAAAATAATTAAATTTAAATTAAATTAATTTAATTTAAATTGATTAATTTTTTTTTTTAATTAGGGAATTTACGTCATTAACTTTGGTATTTTGTTATTTATAAATCTGTATACATAAAACAATTTTTTTTTTCAATTTTCTTAACAAATATGCAAGGATTAAATATTTTCAGTTAAATCTAGTTATTCAGTGATAGAAAAACGACGATTTTCATTTCTACTTTAAAATTATTTAGATATATTAATTTGATTCATAAACTTTATATTATTTTAAATAATTCTCTTTTATTTATATTCTTTACTCTGTGAATTTTATTGATAAAATAGTCGTGAAATTAATTAAATTTAAATTAAATTTTATTAATTGAAGTAGTGGAATTAGTGCCATTAACTTTGGTATTTTGTCATTTATAAATATGTATACATAAACAAAATTGTTTTTCGATACTTCTTAAAAAATATACAACGTTTAACCTTATTTTCATTAAATCTAGTTATTCAATGATGAAAACGACGATTTTTAATTCCAATTTAAAAACATTTAAGGAAATAAATATTTGAATTGCGTTTTTAAATTGCATTTAAAGAAATGTTTAATAATTAATAGTAGCAACCCAGAATAAAATCTAATTAAATCATCAATTCTTTAAGCAAATCGATTAAACGTTAAAGCTAAATATCCTTAAAGATGCTGCCGTCTAATTCCATAATGCAATTGACTTCCAAAACCAATAAAACTTGATCAACTCTCAATGAAATATTCAAGAATAGCCATTTCCTAAACACACCGAGATCGCTTTGTTTAATTTCTAAAATCCCCCCTTCCCATCTTAACCAAAATCTCGTGCCTCTTTAAAACGACCCAATTCAACCCCCTGTTTATTTGTCGCACAAATTTTCCAGAGACTTTCCCAATAACTTCCACCAGCTCTCTTCCATAACGGCTTCCCTAATATCACGAACTCCCGTAATTCACTGACTGCTGCACTGTTCTATAATATGCAAGGTGCGATAGCAAGTTTCTCGCGAAATGAGGTACAACTCATTCCGCCGGTGGTACAGAGAGGTGCCGCTTCTGATCATAAAAGTTGCACGTGGTGGCACGTCCCTCGGACATGGTGTTGGGGAGGGGGGTGGGGTGGGTGTATGTCCGTGATGCGGTTTCTGTTCCCCCACCCCCTGACGAATGACGCGAATCTCGGTGTAAACATTCGTCACGTACTTCAATTACGAGATGTGAAACCTCCCATAATTCATTCATGGGGAGAGAAGTGGTGGATCTTAATAGAGAAGGGATTTGCAAGGCTCCGTGTAGTTTACAATTCGCACGATGCGGACTGTCACACTTTTTCAATCATGTTCGTTTGTAAAACAGTAGAACTGGATATAAACTTTTAAAATATTAGTGTTTAATGTGAAGGTTATGTCAACTTATCATGATTTGCTTCAAAAAGTCCATCTAACTTTTTGGTGTAATCTTTTTTAATTTTAAAGTTAATTTAAATATTTATATTTTGCTATAATGTTTCTTAATAACATAGATTGTTATTTATTATATTCGTAAATGTAGATCAGATGACATTTTTTTAATAAACGATGATGAGCATTTTATCCATACTGCCAACATCGCATCTATGGATAATGAAGAGAGGAATTTTAAGGGCACTGCCCTACATACGCGTTGCTACAGGTTCAAGTCGCAAGAAATAGTTTTTAGTTTGGGATCTAGTTTGAAATCTAACAAGTCATGAGAGACAGAAGTGGTGTTTTTCTTCTTTTTACATTTTTATTAATATTATTAGATTGTATTGGGCATGAAATAGAATGTAATATTAATATTATTAGAATGAGATATGGAGTATTGTACATAACAGTTAAAGAATTAATGATAATGATTAGTTAAATGTAAGAGTATTATTTGAGTCGAAAACAAAATTCATAAAAATCACCAAATATTTATAATTTTTACTAATTGAATGTACTAAAACCTTAATGCAATCTATCCAGAACTAATTTTGAAAGTAATGAAACAACTCAAAAGAATATCATTTAGCGTTTCAGTTCATAGAAGAAAAAAATGTTATGAAAATTCTTTCTTCCTTTTTTTAAAAATCAATTTAAATGCAAGGAGAATTAAATTTTTGATTGTTAAAGATTTGATTTTTAATTTATGTTTCAAAAAAAAAAAAAAAAAAAAAAAACATCGTTTACTAGCTTAAAAATAAGCAATAAATACATAATTTTACCATGATTAGTCCCATGAACTGAATTTATGACATTCTCGTGCAACTTTATATTAGTTGGATTTAGCGAGACTTGTTCATATATACAAATATTAAGTAAGTGTTTTCTTTAAAAATTCTGCTCCCCTTTTTTTAATTTAAATAAATTAATCTCATTAATATTATATTAGCGGAGATATATTATATATAATTAAAGACTTGATTACTTTTAATTGTACTATCAAAAATTAAAGAAATTATATGTTTTTACAAGCTTCATAGTACACCAAAGACTATTTAATATTTTTATCATATCTTTCCTATGTTCTAAATCAGTGACGTCTTTTGTGCAACTTAATATTAGCTAGTATTAGCGAGACACGGCCATGTACCACGAGGAGATGAAAAACAGAACCAAAGTCTTGTCCTCCCCATTCCTCCCCATACTTTCCAACCGACCTTACATCAATTCAGAAGTTCATATATATTCCACTGACAACCGCGGCTTCCTTCCTCAAAGCCTAATAAGTCTCCAGTGTACGGTGAGGCCATAGATCCATTTATGGCCCTAAGAAACGGAATGCCGCTATAAGCGAAAGCCAGCATTCCATTTCTCATTGCATCCAGCCCCTATTACGAATGCTCCCCGAGTAGTAGGAGTCAGGGGAGTCAGCAGATGTGATGGGGGGTAGGGGATGGATCTATGATGTAAACACTCTAAAAAGCCGTCATTGGATACGGAGAGAGTTGATTCCCCTCCCGTCCAACTACCGGCTTTCATAAGAGTGTATAAAAGGTCAGTAATCGAATCGATCTTTTATCATCGATTTCGGTGGTGCGAGCAATTAGAATGGCTTTGATCATTTCTACTAGCTCCGCGAAAGATGAAAAGAAGTGTCTTTTATTGACGTATAGGGAAACTTCTAGTTTAGTTACCGCTATCGATGGTAGTAACTTGGAAGAACCACTATTAATGGTAGAAATTGTCAATTATTGTAAATTTAGATAAAATGTATAAATTTAAATAGTTAGTGATTATTATTAAACTATATGAACGGTTTTTGTATTGAAAGTTATATTTTTAAATCAATTTCAAAGTAATACTTTACAAATGATAGGTATTTTCAAATGGAGATATTCTTTTTGGCGAATTAAAAATTTATGTAAGATAAACCATGTTTTTTACCATTGCCATTTAAAGTGACATTAACAGAAAGAATATTATTAATGGTTAGTTAATGGCATTCTTTTCCTCTACTTAAAATCTAGGGAGAGGACATTTTGGATTCCTGCGGATTAATCGTGTGCGTGCTTTGTTAAGACATAGAAATTTTATGTTCGGCTTTGCTTTCTAAGTTTCACTTTCTAAATTTTTAAACCCAGACCGGTGGTTGAGCAATTAGAATGGCTTTGATCATTTCTACCAGCTCCGCGAAAGATGAAAGAAGTGTCTTTTATTGACGTATAGGTAAACTCTTAGTTTAGTACCACTGTTGATGGTAGTAAGTTGGAAGAACTACTATTAATGGTTGCAATTGTTAGTTGTTGTAAAATTAGATAAAAATGTATAAATTTAAATGAGTTAGAACACTATGGAGACACTATATTTGATTTTTTATTTTGAAAATTATATTTTTAAATCAATTTCGAAAGAGTCGTTTACATATGCTAGGTATGTAGGTATGCTATAGTTGTAATACTTGATATACTACTTATAGTACTTGGTATGCTATAATACTTGGTATGCTACATATGTAATACTTGGTATGCTACATATGTAATACTTGGTATGCTACATATGTAATACTTTTGGTATGCTACATATGTAATACTTGGTATGCTACTTATGTAATACTTGATATGCTACTTATGTAATACTTTGGTATTCTACATATGTAATGAAGATATTCTGTGGGGGAATTAAGCAATTATGTAACATGAACCATAGATGTTCCCGTTCTTTTCCACTATCTAAAATCCGATGAAAGAACATTTTGGATTCCTACTGATTTATCGTATGTATGCTTTGTTAAGACATAGAAATTTCTTTGTTAAGACGTGTTCTGCTTCGCTTCCAGAGTTTCACTTCTAAATTTGTAAACCTAGACCGGCGGTGTGGGCAATTAGAATGACTTTGGTCATTTCTACTAGCTTGCGAAAGATGAAAGAAGTGCGTTTTCTATTGACGTATAGGGAAACTTTTAGTTTAGTTACCATTATCTATGGTAGTACGTTGGAAGAATCACTATTAATGGTTGCAATTGTTAGTTGTTGTAAAATTAGATTTTTAAAAAATGTATAAATTTAAATAGTTTGGGACACTATATGAAAGTAAAAAACTTTTTTTTTTTTTGGAATATAATATTTTTTAAATTAATTTTAAAAGAGTCTTTTACAAAGGATAGGCATTTTCAAATGAAGATATTCGCTGACGAATTAAGCATTTATGTAAGATGACCCATGTATCATCGAACTCTATTTCCGTTGCAAATTAGATCAGAAATGAAAAATGATTTTTATATTGTTATTATTATTAGTGTTAAAAATTTTTAAACGATATGTAAAAGTTTTAATAACAAAAATTAGAATCTTTTACATTACTATTTATGGAAAATAATTATGAAGAAAATCAAGAAAAAAAAATTTAAGCTTTTCAATCTAAGAGAAATTGAAAAAAAAAAAAAATAATGATAATCAGGATTATCAGTGATAGATAATCATTGAAGGTTTTTAACGTTATATGAACAGGTTAAGAAATTTCATAGGCAACTGTTAGCATGATCGTATTTTTAAACGTACGGCAAAGTAAGATAAATAAGAACTAAGATGAACCATGCATCATTTTTTTTACCATCGCTATTTAAAGCGACATTAACAGGAGAATATTATTAGAGAGTTAATCGGTAACCTTCTTTCCTCTAACTAAAACGTTAAGCTGTAGGTCGCGGTTTAATTAGCTTAAAGTGTGCACAAAATGACCGTAGAGCGACAAACCAAAACCAAAAAAACCTCTAACTAAAATCCGGTGAAAGAACATTTTGGATTTTAACTGATTTACTGTATGCATGCTTTGTTAAGATATATAAATTTTAGGTTCGGCTCCACTTTTTAAGTTTCACTTCTAAATTTCTAGACCTAGAGTGATACAGGCCACTTTAAATTTAATGCTTAATATTTTCAATATACAATAATGTTAACGATGTGATTAATAAATGTCATGTTTTTTTCTTTTCGAAAAACATCATGATGCACATACATTTTAGGACGAGCAGATAATTAATTTTAATGAATTCACCTAAAAAAATAGCTTATTTAGTATAAGTACTGTCTGATATCTGACTTTTCCTAACACATTGTAGACTGATTAGTGATTGCTAATGTGGTTAATCTAATAGTAGCTTAACATTTACAATCCACAATCCAGAAAAATGTAAGCGATATGATTAATGATTGTGAGTTAATTTTCCGGAACAAAAACAATGACAATGTATAAACATTTTAAGACGGGCTGATTGTTTAATTTAAGGAGTTCACCTTGAAATATCCCTCATATAGTATAAGTACTGCCTCATGACTTTTCCCATCACGTTGTAGATTGATTAGTGATTGTTGATGTAGTTAATCATAAGAGATTTTGCAATAACTCATCACATATAGAAACATCTGCGTGTACACGGTACAATTATCTTCTGCAATTCATTACTCTAGCAAATCTTTTGATCCTGCAGCATTAATTGCAGGGCAGCATGGTTTCATAAGCTTTTGTAGAGTTTCTCAATGTTAGCTATTTCCTGATGAAAACGTTTGCTATGTTTACCGTTAATGTATCGCAATCAATGGAGACTATATCATAGAAGGAACAAAAGATATTTAGTTTCAGGAATTCGCTAAGTTCTGTTTCATTGCATATTGTCGTACGTTTATAGATAAGCTCATGCAAACATTTGCCTATGAAACTTCTTAACCTGTTCCTATAACGTTTATATGACTTCATTGTATCTTATTGTATCTCACTGATAATCCTAATGAAAAAATTTTTTTCAATTGCTCTAATGTTTGTTTGTTTTTTCTTCTAATGCAGCTGGCAAACAGACCGTGATCTTTCGCCATAAGGGCTGCAATGATGTTACTCACTTTTGCATTACCCAGGGGGCGCGTGTAACTTGATGGTAAGCCACGGACGCGGAGTAACAATGCCCCCGCAGCGCTCTACGATCCCTATTAGGACCGGGACTTACAGCTTAAAGTGGATTCCGAACCACTACAACAACCATGGGCAAAGACGGGATTTGAACCCGATACCTGTGGTACCAAACGCCAGAGCGCTAGCCATTCGGCCATCAGGTCCCTTGCTCTAATGTTAAAAGATAAAATTTCTCTTCTAGACTTCTTTTTAAAGGGAAATGTAAAAATTCTCATTACTGTTATTAAAAAAATGTTTGTATATCGTTTAAGAATTGTTATTAAACGTGTTTCCCCATTTCTGATCTGGACACATTGGACATTAGCTTCCGATTTTCGCTGATGATATGCCCTTGGTTAATGCCTGAAAACAAGTTGATTTGGTGTCTACTGTGAATGAATACTTCGCATTAACAATAAGACAGATAACATTTAACTGCGAAGTAGTTACTTGCACATAAACTATAGTGTAATTTGTATTTCATTAAGAGAAATTTTGAAGCGTCAAGGACAATTGATTTTATCTGAAGTCAATTGTCTTATAATAGCCAAATACAAGGCATTGAATATTTTAAAAAAAATCATTGGAAAACATTGATTTTAAATTTCATAACTGCTTAATAAACTGCTTTATGTTTTTTGTCTTTTTTATTTATTTATTCATTATTTTTATTATTATTGTTATTTTTTTTAAGTCTTTAACGAAAATCAAATAAACTTTAGTTAAATATTCAGTTTTATGTAAATATTTTTACTATAACAAATATTAAAACCCTATTATAAGAGCTTAATAGCAACTTTTAAATTACTAATTAGTAAACAAAAAATATTAAACAAACTTTTTTTAGATATATAAATATATATTCATCTGTTTCCATAAAATTTTTAAGAAATAAAATTTTAATGTATTCTTTATAAACTGCAAGGGAAAAACAAAATCCCCCCAAAGTCAGCAAAAATAAATTGCTTCTTACTATTAATAGTACTTTCGAAATTGCTTTATGTGTTCGGCCGAAGATTTTATTCTCATCTAGAAAAACACTTATTATTAATTCAAGACCGAAACGGTGCTTTGTTTATTTTACTTGAAAAATAAAAATTAAATAATGTAAAAAGCATCTTACAAGATACAGTTCTTATCTAAACAAAATTATACGTAATCTTATTATGTCACAAAAGTTTACAAAAAGGATTTTATTTCAAAAGATTCATTCAGATTTTTATACCAAAAGAAAAAAAAAAAATGCTTAACTAAAAGTTGAAAAGATTTAATTTATTTGTGTGCTGGATCTTTTTAAGTATAAATGTCTGTGTTTACATTAAATATGAGTATTATATGTTTTACAAAAGAAAAATACAAGTTGTGTTTCATTTAAATTCATACGTAATTGAAGTATTGTTTAAAAAAAATATTTTGTGTATTTTTTAACAAAACTTTTATTAAAAGGAAACTATTTAGAAGAAAAGTTAGCAAATATAAGTTTATCTTTATAATGTTTAATGCCAGTATTATATATATATATATATATATATATATATATATATATATATATATATATATATATATATATATATATATATGAGAAACCAAAATGATGCCCATTTAAAAGTAGTACTGTCTGAAACTATTTAACATATATTAGTTATATATATATACAGGAGGATTATAATTGAAGTTGCTGTCACAATTAATTGATCAAAAACTTTCAAATTGCTGTCACAATGAGTTCAAATTTGAACTGAAGATACTTGAAGAAGAGGGAAACGGTACGGCATCAAAAAAATGTTCCAAAATATATTAATAGATAACGGCATAAAGAAAGTGAATTCGGCTGCAGTGATATTTTAAAAAAAAAAAAAACGAAACAATCAAGCACATTGAACACATACAGTTGGTTTCATGTGCAACTCATGCCAAATACGTTGTAATTTCAATTCTTTTTTTTTTGGAAGAAACGATTTCCAAATCATTCAACAGTCGTGACATGTTAGTGGAAAATCCATCCACCACGACAAGGTCACACCAAACTGTATGGGAAAAATCGGTGTAACTTTTTTTTTTTGAACTTTTTTGATGCCATACCGTTTCGTCCTTCTTCTATATCTTCAGTTCAAATTTGAACTCATTGTGACGAGTGGTTCTTCTTTTACAACATTTTGAAAGTGGGACTTTAGTTATAATCACCCTGTATATGTTGTTGTTCCAATGCAGCTGGTTATTCAGAGACAGAAAATCTTTATGCCATAAACAAGGGCTGCATTACTCATTTAGCACTACCCTGTGAGCTACCCAGGTCCGTAACTTGAAGATATGCTACGGACGCGAGTAACACTATAACCACAGCGCTCTACAGCCTTAGACCATAATCTACGGCTTAAAGTGGGTTCGGAACAGTACAAACATTCATTCAACCACCAGGATTTGAACCCGAAACGTGTGGCACAGAGCGCTAGTCACTCTACCATCCTTCCCCATATTTTCTAACACTATTAAAATAATTGAGTAAATTTCAATTACATTTTTAATAAACATTATAACATAAATTTTTTAATATTTTATGTGCTTTTTATCACAAAAAAAGCGATAGATATTATATTATCAATTTATTGAAAATAGTTTCTCCTTTGATATCACGTTCACAAAGAATTTGAACCATAAGCGAATGCTGTGAATAAATAATCTATAACTTTCAAAAAAACTTTTTATCGTAAAAGGCCATTAAAATGAAACGTTAAGCCAAAGTTACCGAAATGCAGCCATGTCAGTATTTTTCCTTTTTAATAACTTTTAAAGGTGAATCATCTGAAAAACAAACAGTTTTGAAAAAGTTGGATATTTAATACGCAATCAATCATGTTTGGTTGAAGCTACCCGAAAAGGTTTGCCCGTCATGAAAAAAAACTGACTCGACCATGTTATTGGTTTCCTGGATACATATATTGCTTAACAATAGTTGGATAAGTTTTAAATAGTCTTAAATCTTTCCTTATCTTTGGGAGACATTCTCAAATATGCTTATTAAATTACCAGTATATGTATTAAATTATTCTATATATATATATTTACAAAACTCTTTAACTTCCTCAATATTATTTCATCCATTTTTTGTGACATTTTTTTTTTTTAGATTATTTCTTATTTCTCGACTAGATTCCTTAATTCATAGTATATTTTATTACTTGTTTTATTCCCTATCGTTTTGGGTATTTTAGGAATATTGATATAGTAAGCATATGATGACATTTAATTCTTTTACATAGGTTATATAATGACTACATTCATATCTATATTTTTAATGCTTTGTAATAATTGTATTAAATTGCTCAAATAGTGCATATGGATTTCTTGTTATTTCCTAAAATTAAATCATTTCTCAAACATACTTTTTCTCAGTTTATTTATATAAAAGTTAATTTGTTTCTCCCATTTAATTTAGTATGTTATCTTAATAAAGAATTTAACCTTGGATGTGGTGTAATGTAAAAATGTGGTATAATCTTAAATAAAGGATAGCTGTACATGTAACAATTAAATGCAAAATTAGTGTTTTGATAACGTATTGGTATCAATGTTTTGGTAGAAGTAATACATTAGTTTAAAATTCCTCAATGCTTAAATAAATTAATACATATTTTTTAAGAAAAATTAACCAAATTCAAAATGATAAATAGATTCTTAGTGTAAAATTGAAAGTTAAAGATGTAAAATTCAAAAAGTTACATAAAAATAAAAATAAAAACGAACAATGTTATTTCTTTAAAACATTGTGAGTGGTAGCATGCATGCCTCACAAGAGAGAATTCAATTTTAGTTTGTGGATGTGTGCTTCAAAAACTGATTTCTAAAGTGAGGAGACTCGGTGGTGATTGCGACAGTTTCATTTCGTATATATCTTTCGTATTATCATGTCGCAAGCATCGACAATAGGAATGTCTTATTTTAATTTCTCACGTTTTCTTCAGTGCAAAATGTGGAGTAAAAGGCATTTATTGTATATGCTAAAAATATTTCCTGAAAAGGTGATCTCTCACTTTATGACTTACGTCAACAATATTGGCATCTCGAAAAGTCCATAAAAGATTAATTTAAAATCGTGTTTATTTATGGACCAACGGCTCATAAGTCAATATTATAGGATATGTTTTCATTGAAAAACATGATGAAAAACGATGCATCATGTTTTTAAAGCGTGGCTATGTTTATTCACTAAATTCATAGCTTGAAAAATAAGCTCATTTTCTTTTTCCTGACTAATACCCCATTAAATTTTAAAAATATTTCTTGAAGAAGTTGTCTCTCACTTTATAGCTTACATCAAAAATATTGGCATATCGAAACAGTGTTCATAAAAGGCTAATTTAAAAATGGCGTGTGTTTATTTACCAACTGCTCACAAGTCAATAGGATATGTTCACATTGAAAACATGATGAAAATACGATGCATCACGTTTTTAAAGCGTGGTAGTGTTTATTCACTAACCTGAAAAATAATCTCATTTTCTCTTTCCTGACTAATATTCCACTCATGTGGCTTTACTAATCCAAAACATGGAAATCTGAGAACGGTATTATAAACAAAGAGTTTCTGCAGTACGATTAATCACTTGCCAATCACGAGTTTAGAGTGTTCTTTACATTATAGTCAGCACGCGAATCACCAGCAGCAACAGCATAAATCAGTTCGAAATCAAAAATAAGTGGAATGCTTTTTTTTTTTCTTGCCTTCCCTCTGCACGCATGTGTTGAAGGAAGGAAAAGTGATGGCTACCCAAAAGCGTTTGCAAATACGATGCTCTGTGGTTGTGCTCCATTTATTCATTAAGTCCCGGTCTGTTGTCACTGTAATGGGCTGGGGTTGCCTTAAGTGGGAAAGATTGGGGGCGTAACTCAATTAGATGTGCCAAGCGCTTAGTTAAGAAATCTCCATTGGGGGATATTGTCATCGAGTACTCTCTCTGATGTTCCTGCACCTAACGACAAGTCAGTTTTTTGTAAAAAAAAAGTTAGATTTATTTTTATGCATTTCTAATGAGGAATCTGAGTGTATTGTAAATCTTGCTATAAGTTATAGCCGGTTTTTAAGTTTGGGAATAATATATCAAGTTTCCTTGTGCTGTTTCCTTAGTGCTCACCATTATTCAGAGGGATAGCTAATTGCCCACTTTAGTCCGTTTAGTTCAAAAGTGTGGGATTTATACTCCTATAGACTATATTCTTGTGAACTTAAGCTAACTAATAAATTAGTATCATTTCAATAGCATAATTTTAGTAATATTATTTTAAAATCTATTTGAAGTTTTTGTTAAATCTAAACACTTTTAGATTTTGAAAGTCAAGAAATCTCCAAAATATTGTCATCGAGTATACTCTGGATGTTCCTGCACCTAACGACAAGCCTGTTTTTGCAAAAAAACCAAATGTTAAATTTATTTTTATGCGTTTCTTATCAGGAAGCTGAATTTTGCAAATCTTTACAGAAGTTATAGTGCTTTTAAGTTTAGGAATAATATGTCGAGTTGGTTTTATATTATTCTTTCAGAGGAATGGCTAATTGCCCACTTTAGTCCGTTTAGTTCAATACTATGGAGATTCATACTTCTATAGACTGTATTCTTATTGTGAAATTGAAGCTAACAAATTAACATAATTTTAGTAATCTATTTTAAAAATCTATTTGAAAGTTCTGTTAAATCTAGACACTTTTGGATTTTGAAAGTCAAGAAATCTGTAATGGGGGATATTGTCATCGAGTACACCTGATGTTTCTGCACCTAACGACAAGTTTTTTGCAAAAATGTTCGGATTTATTTTTATGCATTTTCATTAGGAAGTGAATGTATTGTAAATCTTGCTACAGAATTATAGTGTGTTTGTAATTTGGAATAATATGTCGAGTTGGCTCTGTTCTTACAGGAATGGCTAATTGCCCACTTTTAGTCCATTTAGTTCAAAACTGTGGTGATTTATACTCCTATTAACTTTTTTACTTATCTTAAAATTGAAGCTAACTAATTAATTAGTATCATTCAATAACATAGTTTTAGTAATCTAATTTTAAAATTTCTTCTCCTCTCGAAATCTGAAAAATAGGTAGACGGACTTAGCTCAAACGATGAGGCTGCTACGCCAATGAAGACAAAGAAGATTTTTTAAAATCTATTTGAAAATTCTGTTAATCTAGACACTTTATAGATTTTGAAAAGTCAAACATATATGTTCTATTGACTCCCATTCAAAATAATTTTCATCCTATATCATGCAATGATTATTGATTATTACACCTTCTTTTTTAAAATAAATCAATTTTAATGAATGAAAAAGAATCTAATTCTCAAAACTGTAAAATAAAAGTTGATAGGAATTTAAAACCATGAAGCATTTTAATTTTTGTCGTAAAGAAAACAATGTTTTGAGATTTTATCTCTAAATAAGGCAATTAAACTATATTAGTCTGAGGCTATATTAGTTTTATACAAAGTAATTTTTTAAAAAAAAAATTTTTTTAATCATGTAAAAATTTTAATAATTTTTAGCATTTAACAAAAGTATTAAAAGAAAGTCAAAAACAAATATCTTCATTAAATACTCAAACGTTCTTAATAGCTTTGAAAACTAAGGGGTTTTTAAAAAGCTTTTCTTAAAAATGCTTGAAAACAATTTAAATCAACACCAAAGATGTCAGAAAGTATTCTTCTATACTTGAAATTAATCAATTGGACATAATTAAGATTTCATGAAATAAAATCAATGAAGCGAATTCCATTGCATCAATAAAAGACGTTTCCTTTCCTTCCGTGTACCTAAATCACAGACATCCAGGTACGATGATTAATACTTAGTGCAAGATCTCCTATCGACAGAAAGCGTTTTCTTTAATGCCTTCTTCCTCGCGATGATGCCTCAAGCACCTTCAACTGCCATCTCCACAACTTTCCCTCCCAAACTCCAAGATTATCACATTAAAACACTTTTCCCTTTTAACAGTCTTCCACCAAATAAAATCGACTTTTCGAATCCCGCCAGTTATCTATGTGTAATAATAATAATAATAATCCATGGCAATGAAAGTCCTCCGGTAATGAAACGTAAGCGGTAAAATGGGGGGGAAGGAAACAAGTTTATCCCTAAAACTTTTCCCCCACTCTCCAATAGGGTCTCGCGTGGATCAGTGAAATTTCCCATAGACAGTAGAAAGACAGTAGCGATTCGATGTTCGCGAAAATTAAAAGTTCTATGCCAAGGCACATCCCGATCAAATCGATGAGGAACTGCGAAATGACTCTGCAAATATTCGATAGGCTATTCCCACTTTCATTCCTGATAATGAAATCCGAGACATTCCTGGTGGTACCCCCTGAGGCTGAAGAACTTAGCCTTGCAAATTAAGTTTGTGCAGTTTTGTAGCACGGGAATGATTGGTGTTGTGGCGAGACCGGAGACTACAGTGTCCCAATTACCGATGGATAGAGACTCTATGTTTGGGGAATGAATCTTGGGGTGGTTTGCGCGATCAAGTGTGATTTCCCATGTGGACCCCCGATGGAAGATGTTGGTTTGGAAAGATGCTAGTTGGAAGAGATGACAGATGGAAGTGCTCTTCCGCATCTTTTGGCAGTGAAAAAAGAGAGGAAACACAATTGTTTTTCTTTCAGCCCATTGCACTCTTGTTGAGGGGCAATAGTTTTTATGAAGTTATTTGGCGCTATGATGTCGAAATGTTGTGATAGAAGGAATGGATGAATGTTAGACGTTCTTCAAAATATATCAGATTATTTGTCTACAGGAAGACCTAATTGGAAAGCAATTTAAAAAGTATCAAATATACTTTTGAAATTTGATGTTATATAAAATTTGAATTTAAATTTTCATTATTGTATTTAATAACCAGTAAGCAGGAAATATTATTTATATTTTTGTTTTCGAAAATTGTATTTGCTAAAATGTTTTAGACATGTACCCAAGATTTTGCATTTTTTTTGAGTACCGTTATTGTACTTGTACTTGAGGTAACCCAACTATGTCATTAAAATGGAGATTATATTGACGCTTTATCGTCATTTTATTGTTGCTAAAAGTGAGATAAGTAACATTATATGCATTAATCCAAGATGAATTTTTCTCCACCAATGCAATGGAAGGACTTTCCAGCACACATAGTTATCATGCCCCAGAGCTTTCAAAACAACTTCTGCTTGCTGAATTTTGAACAAGACTCCCAAAATCCAACCATTGTTACTTATATTTTTAAACACCTGGAATCAGGGTTATAACGATAACTTATTATATTGACGCTTTACCATCGTTATTTCTTTTGGTGTGTTTTTTATATTGATGTTTCTACTTAATTACTGTTTTATCTATAGATCTTAAAAATTTGTTTAATAAAACTAACTATAACATGATGGATTAAATGTTAAAACGTATTTATTTTAAAAGTCTTAATACCAATATTTTTAATAATTAAATGCATTCGATTTTACGTTTTCAGTACATATACATATAAATCACGAAGCGATTATTCCGGCTATTTATTCCATGCCATGTAATAACTCATTGATGATAACACATTACATTAACTTATTTGTAAAGAACCAGATATGATTTAAAACTTAAAATGAATAACAAATAAGCAATTGACGCACCATTCTCACGCATGATTGACGAGAGAATCAACTTTATCAACTCGCACCATACACACACACACACACGATCCCTATCCCCTTCCACACTCCGGAAGAAGAAAGCACCACCCTCATGTTTCTCTTTGATGACAGAGCTGTCAGCGGTGTCCGTGAGCGATGAAGCATATTTCAATGATTAGTGCTGAATGATAGAGTGAATTTGATGATACTTTATCTTCATCCACTCTTCCCGCTTTTATTTTCCAAGGCGACGCTTCTTCCTCTTTGTCTGACAATAAGAAATCCCGACACCTCGTGTAATGGTTTGATGGAGTAGAGGCATACTACAAGGAAGGTTTGGCTTTTCACAGCAACATCCGGTGGAAAAGGCAGGAAAAAAAACTACCAGATGCAATCTGTTACTTCAATCTGCTTCTGGTGTCGAAACTCTTTAAATTTTTACCACAGAATTTTCCTTACCTTTTTACTGGATTAGAGTTTTTTATTTATTATTTTTGTTGAGAATCGGTGGGCCTTCTGTTACGCGTTTGTATACAGACTTTCTAATGGACGATAGGTGGTGGACATTGCCTTCTTTGTTGACTTTTAAGGGTAACTGTAATGGGTTTAAGTGTCATACGTAAGAAACCCCGAAAAACTCAACCTGGCTATCGATGTGATGACGCTTTACGCTTATCGTCACAATCAAATCGAGAACGAACTAAATGGCGACGGGCAGCGTACCGAATGGTGACGAAGGAAGGACATTGCTTTCCGGGAAAACTTTTAAGTGTAACTGCATTGACTTTAGTATGTAAGAAACCCTGAATAACTCAGCCTGACTATCGATGTAATGACGTTTTAGGCATGTTGTCACAAATAACATCGAGAATGGATCGCATGGTGACGGGGCACCTTACCGAATGGCAATGAAGGGAGCGCATTGCCTTCCGGGAAGACTTGTAAGGGTAAATGCCCTGCATTTGAGTGTCATGTTTGAGAAAGTTGGAGAACTCAACATTACTATCAATGTGAGATGCCTTACTCTTGTTGTCACAATCCTAATCATATCTTTTCGTTTTTGGAAACAGAAATTGCACTTTTGTTTGCCATGAGCAACTTAACTAAAGACGACTAGTGAAGGACAATGTTTCCTAAGAGGGGTCTTAGAATTTCGTTTTGCTTGAGAGAAAAACAGGAAGATCTATACAAGGTTGAGTAATTATAGGTGTGACAACTGTTGTTCTAATTATCATCTCACCTTCTGGGTCTCTTGAGAGCACTGACGTCGACACCGATCGTCTTCTGTGGATTTGAATCTGAGTTCACCTCTCGTTAGCTGTGCACGTTACTGTGGCCCAAGAATCAGGCAAGATTTTTACTGTGGATTAAAATTTTCCTTTTCATTCAAGAAATTGAAAAGTGCAGTTTTCGAAGATAGTTTCAAATATAAGAAAATAATTAATTTCACAATTATTCATTTTTTATTCAATTTATATAATAATATAAATTGTTTACTATAATTCAGTAAATATATTCCACTTTTCTCATCAAACTGTTTTTAAAACAATTTAAAACAAATTTTATTACTAAAATAAAATTGCAAGTCAGAAAATTTAAGCTGTAAGTCTAATGTACCCTAATATAAATCTGACATGTACCAATATGACATTATTGAGATATATCTTGTTGTGGACCAATGTGAGTTTAGTATAGCAAGCTTCACCCTGGGTTGCGCTAAGTCTGTTACTACTCTGCCATTCTAGTAGTGAATAGTCTTACACAAAAAGGCATTTAAATACAAGAACAACAAAAATTTAATCATCTCTCTTAAATAACAAGATAAAGTATCTTGTTTGCTTGATTGTCAGGAAATCCTTATTCGATGAATAAATGCAATCATTAAAATGTAAAATGCAGTAAGTAAAATGCAGTCGAACAAATATAAGATTTTGAGAAACGTTTTGCAAAAAAAAAAACATGTTGTGATTATATGTTTTGCAAAAATATTTGTTTAATTATTGTTGTAGAGTCTGTTACTAAAGATCTTGAGAAGAATCGAACAAGAAAATACTAAAAAAAAAAATTGTTTTGATAAATAAAATCAAACAGCTCATTCAAAAATACGATATTTCACATTTTTTGAAACTGAAATAATTATTTCTGCTTTTCCGGTAAAAGAACTGTTTCCTAGCAATATAAAACAAAACAAAAAATAGTTCGCTGTCATATATATAAAATGAAATAGAGAAACTAATTTTGCTGTTTGTTTAATCAAAAAGCAAGTTTAAGCATTCTGTAACTATCAGATATAAATAAATTAAATTCAAATACAATATAAGGCAAAATTAATTTATGCATAAAATTTTACTGAATGTATTTACTATTTATAAATAAATGTAAAAATCAAATAAAGTAATCATAACCGCTATTATGTCTAAACAATTGAGTACATTAATAAAAATATTATTCAAAATAATTTCTATATATCATGTATGTTTTCCTTCTGTTTAATTTGTAAGTGCAAATAATGAAATTAGATAAAGAACGAACATCGTATGATAAAAATTATATTCTTTTTGAAGTATAAACAATTGCATTTAAATATTTGTAATAGATAAAATAAAATTCCTCTTAAAAATTTAATATAAGAGAAACCTGCAACAAAATTTAAATTAGTTCTTGTTACTTTTATTATTATAATATTTATTTTCATGGCACTTGAAATTAACATGCCAAACATTTATTTCTTCTCATATATTTTGATGGACCAACTTTATTTCATTTTTTATCCTTAGTTTTGATGTGATTTTATAAAGAAATCAATTATTTTTAAAAGATATCATACTGTTTTCCAGTAATATTTGCTTCGTAAATCCCAGTTTTTTACTTACATCAACATATAAATAAGATAAAATATTTGTTTGACCATTAAAAACGTATTACTAACATTAAGAAAATGCGCTAGTAAACATTGCATTTTCTAAACGTATTTTATTGTTTATTTAATAGCATATAGATAGACACCAGTTTTTACTTGAACATTTTTATAATCCTATGCGTTATCTTAACGTCAATTTCATTTTTTATTACGAACTTTTATCATTTTTAATCAGTTATATCTATATAACTAGAACTTAACTTATATAACAGATATGAATTTTGTGAAGCATGAAATATTTAAAGCTATCTATGTATAAATAATAAAAAAACTTACTTTTAACTTCTTATCTAGCATCAAGTATAATTTAATTAACTGTCAAGTACCTATAATTTTTTTTTTCTCAAATTTCTCATAACTAACGAAATCTTTTTAATTGATTCCATTATTCTCAGAAGCAAAACTGTTTTGTAAAAAAAAAGAATACATAAAGTTTAAAAATTTCTTGGAATTCTGCAGCTTTATTTTAAAAATGTTCGCTAAATAAGTATTTATCATTAATAAGAGTTCACAAATTGACATAAATTGATTGTATTAATACCCTAAGTAAAATATTTAAATCAATAATCGGAATTTCAATATAACAATAAGCAAAATTAGTAATATTTTAATATTTATAAATACCATTTGAAATTATTACTAAAATATATAATATATTTTTTATGTAACTGTAACAGTTTCTTAAATTATATATATATATATATATAATTTAAGAAAACAGAACAAACAGAAATTCAAAAAGTGAAATTTAATAAATATTTTAGCCAAGTATACAATCATAAAATATTGTATGCAAAATTCGACAAAAAAATTTTTTCAGTTATATAAAATATATATTGTATATTTTAGTAATAATTTTAAATAGCATTTATAAATATTAAAATGTTAATATTTTTGCTTATATTATTATATTAAAATTCCGGTTATCGATTTAAATTTTTTACAATTAATAAAATCAATTTATGTAAATTTGTGAATTTTATATTATATATATATATATATATCAAAATCACAATATTACAGATAATAACACTGAGCATTTTACATCAAAACCTTATTTATAAATTATTTAACAACATATAAATTTAAAAAAAACTTTTGACTACAATTGAACTTTTATTTTTTGACTGTTTTGGCTTGCTTTTAACTTGACTACTTGCCTCTTTATTTTCATCGATATTATCAATATAGTTATAAAGCAATAATATTTACTGTTGCAATTATTGTACAATAATATAAGTGTTGTCAACTTTATAAATTATTAAATTTAAAACTAAAAACATATGACCAATTAATAACCATTTTTTTTGCACATCTTATCTTTGTACGGCACCATATGTAATTTAATTAACCGTTAAATTTGATCCAAGAATAAAATTTTATTGTCTTCAATTTTTCCCAGCCAAAAAAGAAGTGCACCAATTAAATGGAACTAGAGGCTTTCTGTGCCTAAACCTAAACTTTTCCTGAAGCTATTACAGCAGACAAAGGATTGGCATATTGCCTCCACTATTCACAGAAGAGAAGTTCCCTCCACAAAAGAAAACTCTTGGAGATAATTTCGTTAACGAAGTAAACAGTTTGCGGTTTGGGTCAAAGAAAATTTTTAAAATGTTTAAGGACTTTTTTTCCTGCTAAACATTGATTTAAGTCCCCATTTTTTACAAAAAATATATATATATTTTTTAAAGTACTAAAAAAATAAATAAATAACTCGTGCTGTAAAAAGGTTTGTGTAGTAGAAAATGATAGTAAAAATTTTTTGAGTTCATGTTGAATACTTACTTTTTATATATTAGTGAATGTTTCATGAATTTCAATAAAAATAAATAATTGCTAGGTCAATGTAAAAGTTTTATTTAAATATTTTATGGGAATAATCAACAACTGGGCTATTTTTTGGGCGTATTTTAAATTAATTTCTCGATTTTGTATTTTTTCGTAAATGTTCTAATATTTGTGTATAATTACGTTTGAAATACATATTAAAATATTGTTTAAATATTTATCGTCAGATTATAAAAAGAAAAAGGTATTTATTTAATGAATTTTTATAACTTTTTTTTATTTTTTATTTTTCTAATATTTATTTAAATAGTTTTTTGTAAAACAATTATAATTAAATTTGAAAAATATAATATATTTATGAGATTTATGAGAGAAATATAAAATATTTATGTGAACAATTTTTGGCCAGATTTTTTAAATTAAATTGGTGGGTTTTTTTTTTCGTAAATGCTATAAAATTTCTTTAAAATTATGTTAGAAAATTATATTAATATATTGTTTAGGCATTTGGCAATAGATTGTAAAAAGAAGAAATTATTTAATGAAAAAAAAAGCAATTCATGTTTACTTTTTTATTTTTATCTTTCTAATATTTATTTAAATATTCTTTGTAAAACCATTATGTTTAAATTTGAAAAAAATATTATATATTTATAAGATTTATGAGAGAAATATAAAATATTTATGTGAACAATTTTTTGACAGATTTTTAAATAAAATTATTGGTTTTTATTTCGTAAATGCTATAATATTTCGTTAAAATTACTTTTTGAAATTTATTTTAATACATGGTTTAAATATTTAGCATTAGATTATAAAAATAGAAGTAATCTGTTTAATGAAAAACAATTTATAGTTATTTTTTAATTTTTATTTTTATAATATTTATTTAAATATTTCTTTATAAAACAATAACAATTAAATTTGGAAAAAAAATACAAATTGTTCGTCATATATACGTTGTAATTGAATTATAAAAAAAAAAAATATTTGCAGAATAAAATAAGTGATTCTTCAAATGTTACTTTTCTTTTATATTTTCGTAAATGTTTTAAGTACTTCAGGAAAAAAACCTTCCACACGAATTAAATTGCATGACTAAATTGTTGTTGTTGAAGAAGAAATGGTATATAAGACTAAACAGTTTTAGAATAACATTTTAAAATGAAAATGTTTAGTGTGAAAACAACATAATCTTGCTCATTATGCAGTTTTATTCCATTGGGAGAATAATTTCAACACTGTTCTTAAAGTTTTGGAATAAGGCTTTCAACTGATTGTAACTTATTTTTTCCTGTTAAAACTGCAATTCAGTCCAGTTTCAATTTGTTTTGAAATTGTGCAATTCTAAAATATATATATATATATATATATATATATATATATATATATATATATATATATATAATATATAAGAACATTTTTATGATGTTACTGTTTCAGCGTATGGCTTAAACATGATTTTTCAAGAGTCAAAAGCAATTGATTTTTTTAGAGATTTTTATGTAAAATATTTTATAGAGATTTCAGTAAATGATTTGTTAACATTTTTTACTATTACTATTTATGATTTAATTATTATTTTTTAAATTGAAAATCAGTCTTACTTAATATTCACTTAATAATTAAATATTCACTTAATGATTCATTTAATTATTAATTTAATTCCAATAGTTTAGATATTCATTTTTATACATTAAGGAACAACTGAAGTATTCTAAATGAAATATTATTGTTTTACTGCTTATATTTTTAGAGTGATACATTTTTTGCGAAAGATTTATAATTTATATTTTTTTCAAAATACGTAATAAGAATGAGAATCTAAGATGAAAATATTAGCTATCTTTAATAAATTGTTCCTTTAAAGATGATGTTTTATGGTGTTAAAATCTTATATCGATGAAAAGTTATAGATAAGAGTTATGGAAATGGTTTTGCAGTATTTTAACTTAATGACAAAGAAGCAAATATTTTACTCATTTTACATGAATTTAGTATTTTATTTTTGTTTTTTAATGTTATTTATAATTATAAATATTTAATTAAATAAAATAGAGAGACTTTTCCTTAGAACTTAATTATTTGCCAATTATTTGCACATTTATTTATAATCTTGATATGAAAATGTAGCAATGTATGATAATGATAAATGTAGCAAACTAACATGTTGACGAATTTCTAACAAAAAAAATATTTACCATAGCAAATCAAAACTAATAAACAAATTTAAATATAAATAAAGACAATTAAATATTTCAAATTACATAATTATATACATATTTCACATGATAATGTTACTAAAATTAAAAATAATATAAAATGATAGTCATTACGTAAAAAGTAATAGTATGTAATTTAACAGGTGAGCTGAAAAGGCCGATAACGACACATAGATGACGCAAGTAAATCCACATGATTTTTAGTTAACCCTAACCTTCAAAAGACACGTATTACACGTCAAATTTATACATGTGTCTTTTGAAGGTTAGGGCTAACTAAAATCATGTGGATTTAATACTAGTAACGTCATCTATGTGTCAGCCTACGAAATTTTCAGCTCACCTGTTATTATTACAGCCTGCCAAAAATATTACACAAGATATGAATTAAATATTTAATATATATCGTGATAATATTTTTATAATAAAGTATTTTAATATTTTTGTAATTAATAGCAAATATTTCATTTATAGATTCATCACATTTCAGAATTATTAAAAATGTCGATGTTTAATAAAAGTGACTTCTTTTACACAAACTTATTTGATGTAGATATATAATCAACGATTAATTTTATTACAAAAATTTAAATATTACTATACATAATAATTTTTTAAATATTAGAAAATGATGTAATGTTTTCAAAAGTAAATATAATATTTATTTTTAAAAATATTATATTAAATTGTATGGGAAATGTAAATTTTGTTAAATCTAAATTTATATATTCAAAGAAAATTAAATATTGAGCTTGTGTCTAAGTAATTATGAATAATGTGTTACATATTAAAGCGCTGTTACTAATATAAAGAATTAACACATAAAAATCTATATTACGCGAAGGGATTATAATACAAATAAAAATTTTTAATTTTATTTTAACTACAAATAAAAGTTCATACTAAATTTTTTTTACAAGGATTTTAAAATTATTTTTCTTTTTAATAGTAATTCATTGTAATAATATTTTTTAAATATGGCACGTTTGGTTTTATAAATTAAAACAAACATGCTATCTTTTTTATGTGTTTAAACTTTTTTAATGATAGATAATTATTTCTGATAACGTAAGTAAATGGTTAGCATTCATTCCTTTTGACAAAATTTGTAGAAAAATATTTTTATGAGCTATTCCTAAAATTGAGTAAAATAAAAATTTGTATAAGATTTTAAATAAAAACCATATAACAAAATGTTTAGAAACATAATTAATTTAAAAGCTTTATAATCCAATATAATATTTAAAAATCTATAACACTTATTTTTTTCACGACTAAAATTAAACGTGACATTTTCAATACATTTTTATAATGATAAAAATTTTTTTTTTTTTTTTTAATAAATTATTGGGACAAAAAATTAATTTTCAACTACTTACTAATTTTCTAATTAAACCTTTATTAAATCAAATATATTTTTAAAATTTTTTATTATTTTGAAACTATTAATTTGAATTTATTTTTTTTTTTTAAGTCTTATTTATCGAAACACAAATTAAAAATAATAAAACGATCTTTTATGATACACTAATGAGAAAAAAATATGTCGCACTAGAACAAAAAAAAAAAAGTATCATCCGAACCACTAAGAAAGATTTATTTAAGAATCTTTAACACAATGACTATCATCAGGCGAGTCAAGTAGCACTTCAGAAGTCGATGAGCATAAACTTTCTGCTTATGGATTCAATCACTCATGAAATATGCTTTTCAAGATCTTTGTCTTATATTTATACATAAAAGAAACAGAAAATACATTTCTTTTGTAAATATTCCAAGAATGTCTCTTTAATATTTGTTTTTGTTACCAGTCAACCATAGAATTGTTAAGCATTGTTGAAAGACAAATGTTATAGACTCAATAAAAATTAAAATGTATGAAAAGAAATGGACGCTTCATTAGATTTACTTAAGAAATTCATATATTGTCATAGAATATGCTTTAAAAAGGTTTACAAATGAATAGAAGAATATAATATTAAAATAAATAAATATATTGATAGTTTTGTTTATACTAATTTTCGACTAGTACTTCAGATATAAGAAAATGTGCTTAAAGCGTTTACCACGAAGTGTTTTATTAATCATAAAGAAGAATTAATTTAACTTAAGAAGAATTAATACAACTTTTTAAAGATGTTTTTGACCACAAATCATTTAATTATATGTAAGGCAGATGAATATTTTAGCAAAAATCTTTTGTTTTGTTAATAAAGGAAAATATCTGAGAGATTGGCTATGGGATGAAAAAAGATCTAACAGTCTTTAGCTTCGGTTTGAAAACTAAAATATTGAAAAAAAAAAAAAGTTTTCAATCTCAAAAAGAGTAGAAAATATAAATTAAAAATAACATTTTTCGATAAGAAAATAATAAGTGTTTTGCAAGTAAACAACTGCAATTTCATTAAAATTTTCTTTAAAAAAAATTTTCCAAAATAAAAATTTTCTTTTACTATAAATGTTCAAATGGACTAAATTTAAAATAGCGCGATAAGCAGCGCGATAAAAATTAGATAAGAGTTATACATATTCAATATTTATACCTTGAATCTATAATGCAAATTATATAATTTGTGATGATCATAGTAAGAATAGTATAAATTTGAATTCCTTCAATTAACATTCATCATCATTATGTATAAATCATAGCAGATTTCTAAGTTAAAAGTGATTAATGATTGATTGACATTTTTAATTTAAAAACTTAAAAATACATTATATAGTATATATAATAAATGTTTATTCATTAAATTTATAATCTATATTATATAATTTTTGATGGTCATTGTAGGAATTGTATAAATTTAAATTCTTGTTTATTAACATTCACTATAAATATGTATAAATCATTGCAGATTTTTAAGTAAAAATTGATTAACGGCTGACTTATCTATTAACCTAAAACTTAAAATATCAAGACGAAACCGACATGTGATTTTATTTTTATTTTTTATTTTAGATGATGGTCAATTTATTCTAAAACCAGAGTAATATAGAGAGTTTCCAGATTATTGCAATAAAATGTTCGATATTTATCGATCTTATTTTATCTTTCATGACTATCCCTCATCGCAACCACTAACTTTTAACTTCATTATTTTTATAAAAATTAAGTACAATAACAAGTGCAGTATAAAAAATTTGGCATTTGTACAACTGTTAAAAAATAAAAATTGAATTAAACTTTGCATAAAAATGTCTTGCAGAAGATCTATTTTTGATGTTTCACTCAAACTATTGGAAAATATTTTCCTGTTGTGAAACAGCAGAATCTTCTTTCAAACGAATTCGGAAAACTGAGTAGCTGAGTAGCAGCAGAACTTCCTTTTCAGTAACCCAAAGCCATTACCTTAATAAACATATTTATATTATTTTGCATCGATAGAAAAGTTGGCAAATGGAATGGAATTTCATCACTTTATTTATTTTCTCACGCCCGTTTCCTATCCGTGGAGGTGTCCGTCTTCGATTGCAACGTTTTTAGAACAGCAATAAACATCCCTCCTCTTCGCAACGGAAATGTTTTAAGAATAAATACCCGTGATGCCAGTTCGCAAAAGGAACAAGTTCCCCCCTTCTAATTACGAACCCTCGCCGAATAAAATCTTCTTGTTCCTCTTACCTCATTAAAGATGCAGAATAGAAGAAAAACGCCATTATTTTTATTCCATTGTTGTAATTGTGCCAGAGAGAGAGTGAGGAATTTAAATTATTTGCTGAAAGAAGGAGAGGAATGGAGTGAAAAAGATGAGAATCTTCGAAGATTTGGGGATGGGGGTGCTATCTGGAAGAGCTGTCGATTTTTGTAATTTGGTTCTTGGTGGAAAAGAATGTCTTCTTCCTAATCATCGAGACTCTGTTCTGAAGTACACCGTAAGGAATCTGGCTGCTAATGAACTCTCCTTTTTGATGGGAAGCTAAAAAGGCTGAATATTCATGGAATGAAATAAAGCAACAATTAGAAATGCAGGCTTTTGCAAGTTAGAGCGCTGTTTAATAAATGGTGTTCGAATTGAATATTTCTTTGTACATTTCAAAATGATTGCTGCTTTTTTAAAAGTTATGGTTAAGATTTGCGATTGTGTAATTAATGATGGGCAACAAATTGTTAAAATATTTAAAACTTTCGTTGATGTTTGTGTTCATTATTGTACAAAATAAATATAACTTTTAGGAAACGTTTTGTTTAATAGTAACTATTTCTCGCTATTTAATTATTTTATGATTTCAAGAAGAATAGATATTTATATTATTATTCGTTAGATAATTTTAAATGTTTCAAAACAAATTATTCATTCGTTAATATATATGACTTCATTTTTATTTTTATTTTATATGATGATGATTAATTTATTCACAAACCGAAGTAATGTAGAGGTTCCAGAATATTGCAATATAGAAATTTAATTTTTCGGTCCTAAGCGCTATGGATTTTTGTGATACTTCACAATTATCCCTTATAGCAATCATTGGCTATTAATCTCCAATCTTTTGATAAAAATAAACTACCATAGAAAATGCAGTTATAAACATTTTAGCATTTGTGCAAATGTTGAAAAAATAAGGATTGAATTAAACTAGGCATGATAATCTCCTGTAGAAATTCGGTGTATAAGTTTTTTGTTTCAAATGTAGTCATGGAACTATTGCAAAATATTTTCCTGTTGTGAAACAGAAGAACCTTTTTTTCCGAATGAATTCGGAAAGCTCAATAGCAGAACTTCCTTTTTCAGCGACTCAAAGCCATTACCTTAATAAACATATTTATATCATTTTGCATCGATACGAAAAGTTGGCAAATGGAATGGAATTTCATCACTTTATTTATTTTCTCACGCCCGTTTCCTATCCGTGGAGGCGTCAGTCTTCGATTGCAACGTTTTTACAACAGCAATAAACATCCCTCCTCTTCGCAACGGAAATGTTTTAAGAATAAATACCGTGATGCCAGTTCGCAAAAAGGGAACAAGTTCCCCTTCTAATTACGAACCCTCGCCGAATAAAATCTTCTTGTTCCTTTTACCTCATTAAAGATGCAGAATAGAAGCAAAAACGCCATTATTTTTATTCCATTGTTGTAATTGTGCCAGAGAGAGAGAGAGTGAGGAATTTAAATTATTTGCTGAAGGAAGGAGGAATGGAGTGAAAAAGATGAGAATCTTCGAAGATTTGGGGATGGGGGTGTTATGTGGAAGAGTTGTCGATTTTTCTAATTTGGATCTTGGTGGAAAAGAATGTCTTCTTCCTAATCATCGAGACTCTGTTCTGAAGTACACCGTAAGGAATCTGGCTGCTAATGAACTCTCGTTTTTGAAGGGAAGCTAAAAGGCTGAATATTCATGGAATGAAATAAAGCAACAATTAGAAATGGAGGCTCGCGAGTTGTTTAATAAATGGTGTTTGAATTGAATATTTCTTTGTACATTTTGGAATGAATGCTCCTTTTTCTTTTTTAAAGTTATGGTTAAGATTTGCGATTGTGTAATTAATGATGGGCAACAAATTGTTAAAATATTTAAAACTTTCGTTGATTTTTGTATTCATTACTGTATAAAATAAATTTGATTTTAAGGGAAAACATTTTGTTTAATATTAAGTATTTTTCATATTTAATTATTTTATGTTTTACAGAATAGAGATTTATATTGTAATTCGTTAGATAATTTTAAACGATTCAAAACAAGTTATTCGTTCGAATTTAAATTATTAAACTAAGTGTAACAATAATTGAATTGAAATTGAATATTAATAATTGAAATTAAAATTTGTACAAATGATGAAAAACAAGAATTAAAATGTATAATAATCCATTGTAGAAGATCTGCTTCCTTCTAAGTCTTTGTAATTTCAAATGTAAGGATCAAACTATTGTGACATATTTTCCTGCGGTGAAACAGCAGAACCTTCTTTTTCGAATGAATTCGGAAAGCTGAGTAGCAGCAGAACTTTCTTTTTCAGCGACTCAGAATAATATATAGGTTCCAAAATATTGCAATACGAAAATTTAATTTCAATATTTATCGATCCCTCTTTATCTTTCAGGATTATCCGTCATCGCAACCATTAGCATCTCCAATCCCTTGATAAAATAAACTACCATACAAGTGTAGTTATAAAAAAAAATTCACATTGATGCTAATGTTAAAAAACAAGAATTAAACTGTGCATAATAATCCCTTGTAGAAGATCTGTTTTCTAAGTCTTTGTAATATCAAAAGTAGTCGTCAAACTATTGGAAAATATTTTTCTGTAGTGAAACAGCAGAATCTTCTTTCTAACGAATTCGGAAAACTGAGTAGCAGCAGAACTTCCTTTTTCAGCGACTCAGAGCCATTACCTTGATAAACATATTTATATCATTTTGCATTGATACGAAAATTTGCAAATGGAATGGAATTTCATCACTTTATTTATTTTCTCACGCCCGTTTCCTATCCGTGGAGGCGTCTATCTTCGATTGCAACGTTTTTACAACAGCAATAAACATCCCTCCTCTTCGCAACGGAAATGTTTTAAGAATAATTATACCGTGATGCCAGTTCGCAAAAAGGGAACAAGTTCCCCTTCTAATTACGAACCCTCGCCGAATAAAATCTTCTTGTTCCTTTTACCTCATTAAAGATGCAGAATAGAAGCAAAACGCCATTATTTTTATTCCATTGTTGTAATTGTGCCAGAGAGAGAGAGTGAGGAATTTAAATTATTTGCTGAAGGAAGGAGGAATGGAGTGAAAAAGATGAGAATCTTCGAAGATTTGGGGATGGGGGTGCTATCTGGAAGAGCTGTCGATTTTTCTAATTTGGATCTTGGTGGAAAAGAATGTCTTCTTCCTAATCATCGAGACTCTATTCTGAAGTACACCGTCAGGAATCTGGCTGCTAATGAACTCTCGGTTTTTGATTGGGAAGCTAAAAGGCTGAATATTCATGGAATGAAATAAAGCAACAATTAGAAATGGAGGCTTTTCGAGTTAGAGCGCTGTTTTTTAAATGGTTTTCGAATTGAATATTTCTTTGAACATTTCAAAATGAATGCTCCTTTTTTTTAAAGTTATGGTTAAGTTTGCGATTGTGTAATTAATGATGGTCAACAAATTATTAAAATATTTAAAACTTTCGTTGATTTTTGTATTCATTACTGTATGTAGATTTATTTTCAATTTTTATCGATCGATATTTTTTTTTATGGTTTTCAGTAGTATTTTCTTATATCAATTTTGACTATTAATTTCCTATCATTTGCAAAAAATAAACAACTGTAACAAGTTATTGCAGTTACAAAAATTTTGCATTTGTGAAATTGTTGAAAAGACAAGAATTAATCTATCATAATAATACCTTGTAGAAAATCTGCTTTTCTGTGTCCTTGTAATTTCAAATGTAATCTTCAAACTTTTTGGAAAATATTTTCCTTGGTGAAACAGCAGAATCTTCTTTCGAACAAATTCGAAAGTTGAGTAGCAGCAAAACTTTCTTTTTCAGAATCTGAATAATACAGAATAAGTAATATAGGTTCCAAAATATTGCAATACAAAAATTTAATTTCAGTATTTATCGATCTTATTTTATCTTTCATAATTATTTATCTCAATCATAAGACTTTTAATCTCCAATATTTTTATAAAAATAAAGTACCATACAAGTTTAGTTATGAAAAAAATTGCGTTGGTGCTAATGTTGAAAAACAAGAATTAAACTATGCATACTAATATCTTGTAGAATATCTAATTTCTAAGTCTTTGTAATTTCAAATGTAGTCGTCAAACTATTGGAAAATATTTTCCTCTAGTGAAACAGCAGAGTCTTCTTTCAAACGAATTCGGAAAAAAGCTGAGTAGCAGCAGAACTTCCTTTTTCAGCGATTCAGAATCCATTACCTTAATAAACATATTTATATCATTTTGCATCGATACGAAAGTTCGCAAATTCAATGGAATTTCATCGTTTTATTTATTTTCTCACACCTGTTTCCTATCCGTTTCCTTTCGGCCTGTCTATCTTCGATTGCATCGTTTTTACAACAGCAATAAACATACCTCCTCTTCGCAACGGAAATGTTTTAAGAATAAATACCCGTGATGCCAGTTCGCAAAAAAAGGGAACAAGTTCCCCTTCTAATTACGAACCCTCGCCGAATAAAAATCTTCTTGTTCCTTTTACCTCATTAAAGATGCAGAATAGAAGCAAAACACCATTATTTTTATTCCATTGTTGTAATTGTGCCAGGAGAGAGAGAGTGAGAAATTTAAATTATTTGTGAAGGAAGGAGGAATGGGTGAAAAAGATGAGAATCTTCGAAGATTTGGGGATGGAGGTGCTATCTGGAAGAGCTGTCGATTTTTTAATTTGTATCTTGGTGGAAAAGAATGTCTTCTTCCTAATCATCGAGACTCTGTTCTGAAGTACACCGTCAGGAATCTGGCTGCTAATGAACTCTCCTTTTGATGGGAAGCTAAAAAGGCTGAATATTCATGGAATGAAAGTAAAGCAACAATTAGAAATGGAGGTTTTTTCGAGTTAGAGAGCTGTTTAATAAATTGTTTTCGAATTGAATATTTCTTTGTACATTTCGAAAATAAATGCTCCTTTTTTTTAAGTTATGGTTTAAGATTGCGATTGTGTAATTAATGATGGGCAGCAAATTGTTAAAATATTTAAAACTTTCGTTGATTTTTGTATTCATTACTGTATAAAATGAATGTAACTTTTAAGAAACATTTTGTTTAATGACAATGGTCATATAATTTTTCCGTTATTTAATTATTTTATGTTTGAAGAATAGATATTTATAATGTTATTCGTTAGATAATTTTAAACGATTCAAAAGAAATTATTCGTTCATTATATATCTATTTCTCTGCTAAATGTCAGTTTCTAGAATAATGCAAATGAAACTTTCGTTATTTATCGATCTTATTTATCTTTCAAAATCTTTAAAAATTGACTTTTAATCACATATCTCTTAATAAAAATAAACTACTGTAAAATCGCAATTATAAAAAAAATTTTGGCATTTTTACAGATGTTGAAAAGTAAGATTTTTATAAATAGAATTAAACTTATAAAAATGTCTTGTTCCTTCTTAAAAATTAAATTACGTATTTGCAATTTCAAATGTAGTCGTCAAACTATTGGAAAATATTTTCCTGTTGTGAAACAGTAGAATCTTCTTTCAAACGAATTCGGAAAGCTGATTAGCTGAGTAGCAGCAGAACTTCCTTTTTCAGCGACTGAAAGCCATTACCTTAATAAACATATTTATATCATTTTGCATCGATACGAAAGTTGGCAAATGGAATAGAATTTCATCACATTATTTATTTTCTCACTACCGTTTCCTATCCGAGGAGGCGTCCATCTTCGATTGCGACGTTTTTACAACAGCAATAAACATCCCTCCTCTTCGCAACGGAAATGTTTTAAGAATAAATACTGTGATGCCAGTTCGCAAAAAAGGGAACAAGTTCCCCTTCTAATTACGAACCCTCGCCGAATAAAATCTTCTTGTTCCTTTTACCTCATTAAAGATGCAGAATAGAAGCAAAAACGCCATTATTTTTATTCCATTGTTGTAATTGTGCCAGTGAGAGAGAGTGAGGAATTTAAATTATTTGCTGAAGGAAGGAGGAATGGAGTGAAAAGATGAGAATCTTCGAAGATTTGTGGATGGGGGTGCTATCTGGAAGAGCTGTCGATTTTTCTAATTTGGATCTTGGTGGAAAAGAATGTCGTCTTCCTAATCATCGAGACTCTGTTCTGAAGTACACCGTCAGGAATCTGGCTGCTAATGAACTCTCGGTTTTTTGATGGGAAGCTAAAAGGCTGAATATTCATGGAATGAAATAAAGCAACAATTAAAATGGAGGCTTGCGAGTTAGAGCGTTGTTTAATAAATGGGGTTCGAATTGAATATTTCTTTGTACATTTCAAATGAATTGTCCTTTTTTTAAGTTATGGTTTAAGATTGCGATTGTGTAATTAATGATGGGCAAGAAATTGTTAAAATATTTAAAACTTTCGTTGATTTTTATTCATTTCTGTATAAAATAAATGTAACTTTTAAGAAACATTTTGTTTAGTGACAATAGTCTATAATTTTTCACTATTTAATTATTTTATGTTTGCAAGAAAAATATATATTTATATTGTTATTCGTTAGATAATTTTAAATGATTCGAAACAAATTATTCCTTTATTATATATTTATTTGTCTAGTAAATGTCTTTAGTTTAAATAGACATTGGTCGATCATCTTGAACTGGATTATTTCGTATATTTTCATTTGTTAAATAAAATAATGTTCAAAATTTCCAAATACATTTTATTATTAAACAGATATTTATATTGTTATTCGATAAATAATTTTAAACGATTCAAAACATATTATTCATTTATTATATTGTTATTTGCCTATAAAATGTCATTAGTTACAATATACATTGGTCGTATATTGAATTATTTCATATATTTGCATTTTTTATTAAGCGAAACCTTCAAAATTTCCAAATGCATTTGATTATAAAATAATATTTTAATTTTTTTAATTTAAAAGTTTTTCAACTTTTCTAATAAAAAATAAAAACATACAGTATTATAATTTTTTATTACATATATAGAAATACATAATTTATAGGATAAATATAAATTTTTTTTATTCCCATATCTTTCCGTGTGATATTTTTCATTAATAACTTTTTGAAAATGTAAAATAATTGTTACAAATGTCACATTTTCAGGAAATATTTATTATATTTTCTTAAATTTTCGTTGTTAAATATTGTTTATTTTATCAATACAATATTTGAATTCTGTAGAAAAGTTTGTTTCAAATGTATAAAGAATTCTTCAACCAGAACTTATTGCCTAAACAAAGTTAAAATTTTCAACTATATGTAAATTTCAAGATTTTTTGTTTGATTTTAATAAATAACTATTTGCATAAGAAGTGACTTTTAGAGATATGACTTTGATAAATTACATAAATCTATTTGAATTTGTTTGTATTTTTATGAAAGTATAATTTATACTGTTGCTTCTCACAAAAATTATAAAAAAGGCAAACAAGAAGTTTTAAAGTACTAAAATTCTAAGTATTTCTGTCTGTTAAATAATAAAATATATATCTTTCAACCTATAGAATTATTACTCAATCCATACTTATTTTAGACAATGAAATAAAAGTACACTTTTTTTCTATGCATATATTTTTTATGCTTTTTTATACTACCTTTGAGTATTCATGAAATAAAAAATACAAATATAAATTCTAAGAAATTCAGCAAATATTTTTGACATTTTTCTTTATAAGTTTTATAAAATTTATGGTAATGATTAAATAACTTCATATTTTTCAGTCTGCAAAAATAATTAGTAGTAGCTACATCTTATTATTATATATGAAATGCCAAATATTTAATGATTAAAAATTTAAGTCCAATAAATTTTGTATAGAAGTTTTAGAGAACGGATAATAAAATGCAAATAGAAATTGATGAACAAACATTGTTTATTTTTATTAGTTTATCTTTTCCTTTTTCTTTTATTACTTTGTTTATGAAACTTCATACTTAAATGGATAGATATTAATATAAACAGAAAAAACAAATAAACAAAAACTAAAATAATTTATTTACAATACAAATATTAATTTTAAAAAATCCAGCAAATATTTTCGGCACTTAAAAATTTTATAAAAACTTATTATATAAATTTATAAAACTTATTACATAAATTTTACAAATAAATAAATAATTAAATAACTTCATATTTTTCTGTCAGAAAAATAATTATTCTTAACTACATCTTATTTATTATGTATGAAATGTCAAATACTTAATAATTAAAAATTAAAGTCCAAAAATTTGATATATAACTTCTCTAGAAAGTTTAATAATAAAATGTACAGGGAAAATAGAAAATAAAGAACAGACGTTGTTTATATTAAGTTATTTTTATTAGTTTATCTTTTGAATTTTCTTTTAATTAACGTTTTCATTTTTCTTTTCATAACTTTGCTACGAAACTTCACATTTAAATGTGTAGATATTAATATAAAAGAAAAATTAACTTACATTATTAGAAAAATATTTTATTAGTTTAACATTAAATAAATAAGAAATAATATTAAATTATTTTTATTTGTTTATCTTTCCCTTTCTCTTTAGTTAATATTTTCATTTTCTTTTTAATAACTTTGATATGAATCTTTATACATAAATGTGTAATATTAATATAAACAGAAAAATTAAGTTGCATTATTAGAAAAAATCGTTATGTACTTTTTATTAATCGTCTTTTTATTTATAAATGAAAATAAATAGCATATTTTTACTATTTAAATATCATTGTTAGAGCAGTTAATTCATATCGTCTTTGTTTAAAAGCTTTTCAGGACACCTGTAATAAAATTCATTGATTGTTCTTCGACAAAAACACTTCTCAACGTAAAATTTACTCCCTTTAAGTTTCTTCATCATAAATTCTACTTTATGATGCACATCTGAAATAGCTGGTGAGCAAAGATGAGCAGTAATGGTTGTCTTGGCAACCAATTGTTATTCCTTTCTCCAGTGTCAATTTTCTTTTTTTTTTTCCTGCAGCTTTAAAGATCCTATTCGTATATCTGCAACCTTTGTAGATTCGCCATAAAACTCGCGACCTTTAATAACATAATTCCTTTACTTGATACCTAAATTGGGGGTGGCAGTTCTGACGGAAATCTAATTTACTTGTTCAGATTCTTTGGGCGAAAAAAAGTATTAATAATCTTAAATATGTTATTTTTCTAACTGTTTCTCGAGTGTTTTAATGAATACTGACGTTAATATGTCTGAAACTTTTTTAAAGACTTTGGTTAAATTACGGCATCTCATATTACATATGATAATTCTGAAAAAAGGAGGAAATGTCATTTCTTGTAAAAGTCTAGTTTGTCTCCATTATATTTGATGCTTTAAATCGTAAAATTAGTTACAATTTGTGTAAAGAAATATCATCATGTTATGAAAATATATTTTTTTTGTTTATAAGACTTTGCATTTATATGAACAATTCAACATTTCATTTAATAGTATTTTCATTTTTTAAACATTTCAATTTTTAAAAATATTTTATACATATAGAAACCAATTATACATTTTCTTTATTTGATATTCTTTCCAATCAAATAACATAAACAGTTAATTTCTAGTAAACTATTTCCCTTTTAGCAAAAATTTCTTCAAATTTCTATTCTTTCAAAAAAATGCATATACATAACAACATAATTATATTAATACACATGCTTCAGCATTTTACATAAATTATTATTAAATAATTTAATATTAAATTTTTTTTATTAGTTTATCTTTTTTTTTTTTAGTTAATCTTTACATATTTCTTTTCATGACTTTCTTGCTATGAAACTTCATAATTAAGTGTGTACATATTAATAAAAACAGAAAAATTAAGTTGCAATATTAGATAAAAAAACTTCATGTACTTTTATTAAGTTCCTTTTATTTATAATGAAAATAGTTAACTTATTTTTACTATTTAAATATCATTAGAGCAGTTAATTAATATCGTCTTTGTTTAAAAGCTTTTCAGTTTAGACACTGTAATAAAATTCATTGATTGTTCTTCGACAAAAATACTCTCAACGTAAAATTTACTCCCTTTAAGTTTCTTCATCATAAATTTACTTATGATGCACATCTCAGCAAAGATGAGCAGTAATGGTTGTCTTGGCAACCAATTGTTATTCCTTTCTCCAGTGTCAATTTTCTTTTTCTTTTTCCTGCAGCTTTAAAGATCCTATTCTGTATATCTGCAACCTTTGTAGATTCGCCATAAAACTCGCGACCTTTTAATAACATAATTCCTTTACTTGATACCTAAATTGGGGGTGTGGCAGTTCTGACGGAAATCTAATTTACTTTGTTCAGATTCTTTTGGGCGAAAAAGTATTAATAATCTTAAATATGTTATTTTTTCTAACTGTTTCTCGGGTGCTTTTTAATGAATACTGACGTTAATATGTCTGAAACTTTTTTAAAGACTTTGGTTAAATTACGCCATCTCATATTACATTGAAAATTGCGGAAAAAAAGAAAGAAATGCCATTTCTTGTAAAAGTCTAGTTTGGCGTCATTATATTTGACTCTTTTAAATCGTAAAATTAGTTCAATTTGTGTAAAGAATTATCATGTTGTGAAAAACAGTTTTTTTTTTTTTTTTTTTATAAAATTTTACATTTATACATACTACTATACCCAAAATGTAAGACCATTTTTTTTCAAAAACTCTTTATTTATTCTTCCAAATTTATTTCATCGGCTTCAAAATATTCTCTCCGGACACAATGCACTTATGCCAAATTTTTTTCCAATCCTCAATGCATGCTAAAAATTATTGCCAGGGATGGCCCCCCCAAAGCGCGCGGCGATTCACGTTGAATCTCTTCAATCGACTCAAAACAGAGTCCCCGGAGTGATCTTTTGAGTTTAGGAATTAGTCAAGAAGTCCCACGATGTGAATACGGTGGTTGTGGAATAATATGAGTTTCATTTTGGATAAACATTCACGAAGAATCAATGCAGTGTGAGCTGGCGCATTCAGTGCTTTCGGTACCAACCGAGATTTGATGCTTCGGTACCAATCGAGATTGGAACTGACCGATCATTTTGAAATTCCAACATCATTAGCAAGGTCTCTACTTGTAAATTGTCGGTTTGCAAGCACTAAATCTTACATTTTTTGGACATGACACATTTTTGATGGTTGACCAGAGGGCTCTTCTTCTTCAACGCGTTCTCTGCCTTCTTTGAACTATTTATACCACTTCTAAACGTTTCTTTCCGATATAGAAATACTCACCGAAGGGCAACATTCCTTTCCGCAAACAAAATATAATGCAAGTTCTTTGCTTAATTTATTCAGACATTTAAAAAATCGCCGGAATCAGTTTTAGAGTCTGGCAACGCCAAGCTTAATGCATAGTTATGCATAGTTATTACTAATGCATAGTTTGACGTCAAATTTCACACACAGATGTCAAAGACAGTGCCAGCAACTAAAAAATAAGAAAAACAATTGAAATTCTATAAGCCCTGGGAATTTTAAATTGAAAATTGGTCTTAATTTGTACACAGTAGTACAAAATGCCATCTTATTTAATAGTATTTCATTTTTAAACATTTAATTTTTGTGAAATATATTATACCTATAGAAAAAAATTATATACATTTTCTTTTTATGTTGATATTTTTTCCAATAAAATAACATACGACATCTCATATTACATTGGGAAAATTGCGGAAAAAAGAAGAAAATGCCAGTTCTTGTAAAAGTCTAGTTTGGTTCCATCATATTTGATATTTTAAATCGTAAAATTAATTACAATTTTTGTGAAGAATTATTATCATGTTATGGAAAACAGTTTTTTTTTTTATTTATAAACTTTACATTTATATATACGAATTATCATTTTATTTAGTAGTATTTTATTTTTAAATATTTTATACCTATAGAAATTAAATATGCATTTTCTTTTTTTTTGATATTTTTTCCAATCAAATATCATCTATAAATAATTTCTAGTAAACTAATCTTAGCGATGAATTAAAGTATATTACTTTTAGCAAAATTTCTTCGAATTTATATTCTTTAAATAAATGCATATACATAACAACAGATAATTATATTAATACATTTGCTCCTATATTTTGCATACAGATGTCCTATTTTCAATTTTGCGCCTTGAAATTTAGTACTTACAGAATTAATTAAATGGAATTTACTTACATTTAATCTGATATCTTTCGATTTTAAATTTAAAATTTTTAATTAAAATTTCCCATAAACATTTTTGTGCTGCATTTTTTTAAATACGAAGTATAACTTGTACTTAAAAAAATCATGTTACTCGAAATGAACCAAAAAACAAGTATTGAATTTCAATTATTAGAATTAAAAAAAAAAAAAAAGACATATATATGTAGTTTTTTTATTACAAATAATTTTTACAACTAACTTAAAAGCTATCGTTTTTCTCTTGCCTCACATATAAGAAATATATTTTTCAGTATTTAATTTAAATTTATAATTAATGTTACAGGAAAAATATTATGTATTTCAAATGAATTCAATGTAAAAGATTTGTTTTTATAATTATAGATATTTAATTAAAATGTTTTTTTAAACTTAGAAGTAAAAATTGGATTTTTAAGAATTAGTTATTTTTTGCATTAAGTAATTTTATAAATTAATATATTGTATTTTTTTCCTTAATAGAACATAATTAATTTATGGTTGCTTGTTATTTGTATTTTCTCTTTTTACTTAATAAATAGAATAATTGAACGTGTAGTTGAATTTTGTTTGTTTTAATTAAGTAGTATTGTAAACAGTATTTTAACTAAATATCAATTAAGGTAATTAACATTCATTTTTCAATTTTGGAGATTATATGTACATTTTTATTGTTAAAAAAAAAGTTTATAATTTTTTTATCACTTGTTTAATTTAAAATTAAATCCCACATTTTCACTTAACTGTCAAATTGTTTTATTAATTTCTTAATTAATAAAAATTAGTTTTTTAATTTGTTTCATAGATTAAAAAATGCTTGAAAATGATCACTAAATTCGAGACAGAAATCAATTTGTAACCATTTTTAATGTTAAATATATACCTTTGTTTACTTCTTTCAGTAAGACTTATCTTAAAAATTTTAGTTTCAATTTTATATACCACATTCTTATATTTCACCAATCAGCCCAACTTCAATTACTTTTTATAATTAGAATTGCATAAAAAAATTCAATAAATCAGAAATTTGAAAAAAAGGTAAATTTTGATTTATTGTTAAAACATATAAAAATATTCATTGCTAGCCATTCTTTTATAATTTGATCTTTATTTTTTCTAGAAATTTTTTTAAATGTCGTTTTTGCTAGATTAATGGACGCAGACAATTGATGCCAATTAAAGTCTAGCATGAGGTTACATTATTTATAATTTGATATTACCGTCTTATGACTTTCAGCAAAATAATTGTAATTACAAATGCTGAATATGTTCTGTACCTGGATCTTTTTTTATGAATAAAATGCATAGTTGTTTTTTTAATAATAATGCAATTTGTCTTATTAATTCTTCATCTTATTCGTTTTCTTACAGCTCCACCGAGTGTGCCTAGCATTGAGAAAGATGGAAAGATGTCCCTCAACGGATCTATTGTGGGACCGTTTTATGAAAAGGCTGTTCTTAATCTGGAATGTGAAACATTTGGTGGCAAGCCAAGTCCTGAGGTGTCATGGTTTAAGGTAAATGTCTATTACTACAATCACATTTATCAGTGTAATCTTTTTAAATTTAGGTATAATTGAACAAACACTTTCATTGATGGGTCTGAAGTTATTTAATTATAATTTTATAGAAAACTATGTGATATCTTTTACTAACATAAGTCGTCATTTCTGAGTAATGATTTTTTTAAAATTTATTTCTAATGACAAGTTTACACGACAACATATATCATATAAAATAAATACAAAGAACAAGATAAAAACAAAGGACATCAGTTAAGCCATCAACTTAAGTCTGTTAATCCAATAACGCTTCCATAAAGAAACAGGAGGCAGTGCAGAATAGGAAGCAAGGTGAGACATATCCATTTCTACCTGGTTATCACACAGAAAAAGCAGGAGTTAGTTTAATTCTGTGAAAGTGCTTGCGGTGACAATCGTGACCACAGAAAAGCCGTAACAATGCCACCGATTTTTTTCTCTATGCCTTTCAGTGTTATCATGAATATGATCGTACCAGGTCTTGTGATTATTTTCAGCGGCAACATCCTCAAAGAAGGAGCACCTGAGAGTCGTTTTAATTGTTCTATCTCTTGTTTGGGGACAATCCACCTGCATTCCACTGCAGAACTCTAAGAAACTCACACAGAGAGACAGACTGAATGCAGTATTTCTACATCATTTTATCGTTGTCCAGAGTGCACCACGAGAAGGTAGATCTACGTTGCACTACCTCAGTAAAAGATTGAAACTAGGACAAATTTGTTATAAAGTACTATGTGTGATATCCATATTATTTCACAGAGTATGTAGAAAGAATTGGTCTTAATATAATCTTCTTTTTATAAAATTTTATTTAGATCATAATTTTTAATTCTGTGAGAATATAATGTTGTCCTGATTTAAGAACTATGATGTCAAATGCTATAAAATGAAACGGAGATTTTTAAAAACTAAGCAAAGATCTGTGTCTGTGTTTCATAAATTAAAAACCACACAAATGTATACAAAAACCCCTGATGAACTCATCATTTTATGCATTGTTGAAATTCAATCATAAATGTGGTCATTAAAAAAGACTGATAGAAAATGAATTCCAGAACCCAAATGGGTAATTAGAATACAGAGTTAATGTTGTAGATTAGAGCTAGTTAATAGGAAGCTGATGAATTAGATAGTGATAACTATTGTAATATAGTAACTAATATTTGCATTTCATTTAAATTCATTCTAACTGTAATTGGAAAAGTGTAAATGAACAATTGAACAATGGCGTATTCCTGTAATTATAGAGTTTGTTGATGTTAACTTCTATTTCATAGATTGACTGAGGTTATTAAACATTGATACTTTTCTGAAGCTATTGAATCTGAGCTATGGGAATTAACAATTTTTACTGTAGCTATTGTAACATAATTACTAATATCTGCGTTTTGCTTAAATTCATGCTGGTAGCATTGTCAAAAATATTCGAGAAGATAATACAATTAACCTCTGAACTTAGATGATTAGTTAGAATGCGGAGTAAATGTAGATTAGAGAAAGTTAATAGGATTAGAGCTAATTAATAAGTACATTTCAATTTGTAATAGTGATTATAATGTCCCCAATCTATTGTTCATGTTCTTGTAATATTAAAATTTATTCATTCTCATGGATTGGTTATTATATTTGAACAATAGCATTCTTTTGTAATTGAATTTGATATTCTTGAACATTTGTTATTAATATTGTAAGGATTATCTTCTGCTTCATAGATTGGTTGTAGTTTTGTAGTAATTAAAATTGGTATTATTCTATGGCTATTAAACCTGTTGAGGTAATATAGTGTTTCCTATTTATTTCATGTTTTGTCTCATATATAGATTTTGCGATTTACTGCATTATAAAAATTCTATACCTTATTCCTTCAATATTCATACCAATCATACAAAACAGCATGTTTATTAATGGAAAATTTAAATTAAGGGTATTTCGTTTTTTTTTTTTTTTTTCCTATACTCTTTGAAAATAAATGTTACGATTTCAATTCTCGTTAATTTAATGGTGTCTCATGTGCAATGTCATTTGCACTTTGATATTATGCTTTTTGTCGAGAACAACTTCCCTTTTTAATGTGCAGAAAGAATTTGAGCTTATTGTCATAAAAAAATATCTTTGAATATTTCAAAGGAATTCCAATTCTTTCTTTGAAAAAAAACATGATGATTCTCAGTTTTAATATTTTTTTTTCCAAACTGAATTGTTTTTAATTATTAATATTCATATAAAAATCTTTGGTTCCATTTACTTATTACACAAACTAATAACTACTTAATATAAATGTATTTCTTAGTTGTCACGTATGTGAAATTTTTGTTATATATTTAAAATGTATTTACCTTGTTTACGGAATTTCATTTCTTTCCAAAGGGCGAAGAAGAGTTAGATTCAGAGAGCCACGTTCGTGTGGAGAAGAACGGAGCTTCCACTGTCACATCTACAGTCAAGATGACCTTAGACAGAGACGATTTGGGAGCTAAAATCGAATGCCATGTTGACAATGAGGCTATCGACGATGCCCTCGTGTCTTGGGTCGAGGTCGATTTACATGGTAAGCATTCTCTATCGAATCTTTCTGTCTTCTCTTCAATTCTGTCTTGACTTTAAGATTTATACTCACCAATTGGCTGTTTTATCTCGAATTATTTAACTACAGTTAATAAAGAAAATGTAAAATAATATTAATATTAATAATAACTCACAAACTTTTAAGTCCAAAATATACATCTTTATTAAATTTGTCTTTAATTTTGCAAAAAAAAAACATTAAATATAACTGGAAATATTAATTAATTATCTTCAAAATTATTTCAAAGCAGTAAAAAATCACCAAACTATTTGAAGGAAATAAATACTTTATGTTTTAATTCCAAACTATCCTTATTTTAACATAAATTATTACAATAATACTTTTCTCAAAATATGTTTAGATTAATGGGGCACGTTTAATGCTACGATTAATGTTATTACACACTATTAATGTTTATTACTAAATCCCTTCATTTGTGTTGGATGATGTTCTTCTATCATATCTTTATTAATATAAAATAAAAATTAAATATCCCATTTTTCATTTGTATTGATTTATGGAATGTGTTTTATAGGTTAAAACTTTATTAAAAATATACAACGTATCGTGTTAGGTTATTATCATATTGTTTCACAAATTTTAAAAATATAATATAAAGTAAATGAAAAATAATGTTCTATCTTTTATACAAAAAATGATTTTTGGTTTAACTTCAATTCTTATAAGAACACAAAGCGTTTTGGTATTTATTATCGATTTAAAAAAATCTCCATAACATTCTTTAAATAAAAAACGTTTTTATACGCGTTTATTTATGAGTCTTTGTTAAAAAAAATTTATGTATATTACGTTATCTGAACAGTTTTTATAGACTCTCTATCTCGTATTATCTAAGCTATATTCTTTTTATTTTGGAGCTAAAAGAATATCGGTAACATGTAATCACTGAAACTTTATTACAACACACCTTGCACATTAGACATGTTTATCTCTTCAGTTTATGCACTCGCAGCTCAGTGTTAATATACACACGGGAAGAATTTTGAGCAGATATTATAACTTTCTAACAACGAATAATAAGTACACATAAATAAGTTATCGTTGTATCAAGGAATTGAACGACATTGCAATACTAGCAAAACTTAGTATACTTACTTTTTCTTACTTTCCGTCTTAATTGGCATTATCTCTTTCTTTTATTCGCCATCCATGATCTCACAGTTTTACTGTTAGCTTTTTTTTTCGAACTGTTTCATGTTTATGTATCTCTATTACTGCATCACTAAGAAACGTACTTAATAATTTGCACACTTCGAAATATCCAAGAATTTTCAGCAAAAGAAAAATGTGAGGATTAAAAGTGTTTTTGTGTGTGTGATTGTGGATAAATTAAAAAAAAAAAAAAAAAAATTGTCTACTCATAATATTACTAGATACAATACTGATTTTGAAAAGTATTTGTAGTTCAAAGACTATTCTAACCATTATGTCTTGAAATCAGTTCCTATTTACATATCTGTAAAGAAGTTTACAGAAGGTATTTATACTTTAAACATTTTCAAAAATTTAGTAAAATATAATTTAGGATTAAAAGAACTCTCATGTGTATGCTTATAGATGAATCAGCAATACTGAAGTCTCATGATTTAACAGATAATAAAATATAGCTACATGAGTAGAAATATTTTGATCCCCATGTCTAATGAACGATAATTATCCTTTTCTGAAATTCGAAAATTATTTTTTCCTATTATCATATCAATAAGAAATGTAGAGAAAAATATCTACACTTTTCAGATATTTCCGGTATTTTTGATAAAAAAAGAAAGCGGAATCATAACAACTTTGATACGTATGTTTAATGCTTCAATTAGAAATACTAATGGAATATATAAGGAATATTTTTACCCTTCCTTAAGTGTTGAAATGAAAGAAAAGCCTTCTTTTCCGAAATTTTAATGTTATATTTACTTATTACTGTATCACTAAGAATCTTATAGATAAAGCCATTTAAACTTCTAAAAAATATTTCCATAAATTTACAGTACAAAACGAAAATAATATTAAAGTAATACTTAAGCGGATAAATTAGAAATACTAGTAGATTAGAAAGCTTGTAGATTAATTAAGAGACACTGTCTACTTATACCATTACTGACCACAAGATCATTTTGATGCTACCATATAAAACCACGTAAAGCGAGGCTGAATTATAAAACTGGAAAAGAAAAAAAACAGTGCCTTACAGCTAAATGATTTACAAAGCCGTTGTTTCTCACCTCTCACGTTACAGGACATTTCTGGAACACGGATTGGTTTCTCCGCCAATCCACTGAGGAAGCAGAACACGATAAATAAGAGACGGGAACACCATCTCGCAGCAACTCAGGGATGAGTCAATAGTTTTGGTCCCGGTCACGTCCCAGTCGCGCCTTCTGCATACGTGATGCAACGGGCAGCAGGAACAGCGAGATAAGGATGGTGGGCGAGGTTTTAGTGTGTAGTTTTTCATTAATACATTAGACATCTTTGTTCCAAAAGTATTCTGCAGTGTTTTATGTTACGATTGTTAAAAGGTATCCCTTTATTAAATTTGTGTGTAATGGCTATAACGTACCAACTATGCTATGACTAGTAGAAGCAGCGAAATAACTGAAATGGCTGATACTATTGATTAGGGACACTGGTAATATTCAACAAAAACACTTAGAATAGTTGACAGAAGCACTGGTAATATTCATTATAAGCATTGGTAATATTCATTATAAGCATTGGTAATATTCATCATAAGCATTGGTAATATTCATTATAAGCATTGGTAATATTCATTATAAGCATTGGCAATATTCAACAGGACCACTGGTAATATTCAACAGAAGAACTATTAATATTCAATTGAAGCACTGGTAATATTCAACAGAAGCACTGGTAATATTCAACAGAAGCACTGATAATATCCAACAGAAGCATTGGTAATATTCATTAGAAGTACTGGTGATATTCATTAGAAGTATTGGTAATATTCAATAGAAGCCCTGATAATATTTGACAGACCATTGGCAATATTCAATAAAAGCACTGGTAATATTTAACAGAAGCACTGATAATATTCACCAGAATTACTGGTAGTATTCATTAAAAGTACTGGTAATATTCATTAGAAGCACTAAAAATATTCATTTGAAACATTATACGAAAAGTTTCAGTTAATTTTATAATTGCACTAAACAATTGTTTAAATTAGATAAAAGTAATTTAGAAGTGAATGTTGATAAGAAAAATAATTAAAGAAAGCTGATGAAAGTTGATACGAAAGTTGAAGAAAGGACACTTATCTGTATGTGCATATTTAAGTCGCTTTAAAAAATATTATATTATTAAAAAATATCATATTAAAGAAATCGTACGTCTACTCTAATAATATCTTTATTTTATAAAATTGCATTCATTTGTGAATAGTGAAATGATAAACGTTTTTGGAAAAGTTTTAGAAAAATTGTGTCAACCTTTTTCAAATAAATCTGTCAATTTTTTTAAAGAAATATATCAGAAATAATGTCAGAAAAATCTTTACAATCATAACAAATAAAGTTATGTACCGAATGAATGAAATAATTATCTGGTTAGTTAAGTTGAAACTTTTCATTCATAACTTACTAACATTAGTGGAGGTTTGACTTGTTTTTGTATATTCGAAGTTTTTTTTTTTTTTATCCATATGTGGCTACTTCAAGCTTATTCATTAGGGTGAAATATTTCACCTAAATCAATTACTGTATTGCTGTAAATATATTGTTTTTAAAAGCTGCTCGTTTTGACCTGAAATCATTTGTCACTACAATGGCATACAATGTGGCACAATCAGTATTACCCAAGGAATGCCACACTGCACCCACATTTTCCTACCTTAATTTTGATCAGACATCCCAAAAAGTGGCATCTGGTAGAACATCCTTTTCCTCCAGCCCAATCGCTGTTATTCCTAGATTATCCACTGAAGGTTTAGTGTAAGCATTGATTATCAGGTATTTAATCAAGCTCCCTTAATTTGGAAACCCAACGTGCTATCCATTAGACTCGCCAACTTTTGTTGTTGGTTTAATACGTCCTAATAATCATTAGTGATTAAGGAACTCTTAAAAATCTCAAAATAGTAAGAAATACAGAAGGAAGAAATAAATGAAAAAATTAATTTTATTCAAATTTATGCATAATTAGAATTATTTACAGAATTTCTTTAAATTAATTAAAATTAAAATTAAATAAATCGCGAATAAGAAACTTTTGCTTAAATATTAGATTATTTATGATACACTTTGAAATTTCGTTTTCTTAAAGATTCTTCGTTCTCTTAGATTCTAAGGTGATTAGTCTGATCTACTTGGAATTATACAAGTATTAGTAAAATAACTAGTAGGAAGGTTTTCAGGATCACATTTCTTAGTTTGTTTTGAATTCTCGAAAATTCTCAAAAACTACAGACCATATCCTCTGTATGTTCCATCGTAATAGATGTAGAAAGAGGAAATTAATCATTTCTGACATCTGGTTCTTTAAAAAAAAAAAGGACAAATTTCTTTCAGTGTAGTGCATTAAAGATTAGAAGTTTCCTCTTTTCTATTCCAGTTTCTAAATCTTCTAAGATTAGGCCTATAAAAATGCTATTAGCAAAGGAAGCGATCTTTTGTCGCTAATGTTCCTATGAATAGTGAAATGCTATAAAGTTATGATTGATCAGCCAATAATATTATTTCACAATAATTACGAAACAAAGTGTTTTTTAAGACAAAATCACTTAATTGTTGAATAAAAGAAATAATTTGCTGCTATTAATTAATTATTAACGTAACACCGAAAATGTGATGTGTGTTGAATAATTCAGGGGTTTGATAATATTCATGATTTTTATTAGTGCAATGAATTAATATAATGCCTTTAACCCCTAATATAGCATCCTTGGCTTATTCTTGAAAATGGAGGATCCAGATGAACCCTACGTATCAGGCACTTTATGACATTTACTGCCATTATTTTACGACTCATTTATTGTTGTTACTGATTTATAAAATATAATACCTTTAAATCATAATATGACATCCTTGGCTTTTCCTTGAAGTGGAGGGTCCAAATGAACTCTACGTATCAGGGCACTTTAGGACATTTACTTGCATTATTGGATGACTCATTTATGATATGTAAAATATAAAGCCTTCAAACTTTGAAATCATTTGCTTTTCAGTGGGACCGTCCTCTCTTGAGGTGGATGGTCCAGATGAACCTGTGATAGCAGGAGACTTTGTGACACTCACCTGCACCATTCAGGGAGCAAAGCCTGCAGCCAATGCCTCATGGTTCAACCGATCTGATGCTCTAACTGTCTTGCCTCAGACAGAGATAGAGCTGGAACCGGATGGCACTTTTACCACCGTCAGTGTCGTCGAAGTGCCTGTCTCCAGACATGACCACCAAGGCACTTATTTCTGCAAGGGATCTAATTCAGTGCTGCAGAGCAAAGGAGAAGCACCTTTGTTGAAATCCCTGGATATACAAGTTCTATGTGAGTACTTAATTCAAATTATCTATCTTAATTCTGTTTGTCTATCTCAACCCAGTTTCAATCCAGAGTTGCTCCAACCCACAACATTACAACCTGGCACCCAACACGGGGCTCGCTTGAATCGACACAACTACAGTACAGTATATTATCATCTCGTAAAGCTGTGTACTACAATATTTGAGATCATTTCGTAAGTTTGTGTTAATACAACATTTAAGTATAGCAATCCAGAGTTGCTCCAACCCATAACATTACAATCTGGCTCAAAATGTGGTGCCAGCGTGAACCTACACAACTAGAGTACAATAAATTATCATCACGTAAATCTGTGTAGTACAGTATTTGAGATAATTGCGTAAGTTTGTGTTAATTTGAGTATAGCATTTTATCATCGCGTGAGTTTGTGTGGTACAGTATATAATCTTCGTGTAAATTTGTGTAATATATTACCACCATCACCTGAGAGAATCGAGTAGCTCCGAGTTAAGTTGTTGTACGGCTGTAACATTACTACTGGAGCATTTAATTCTGAAGAGCAAACGTTCAAAGTCTAATGTTCCCAATTATGTTTCAAAGATCAAACAAATTCATGTGCATTTTATTATTAAAATTTTTAAGACATACCTCAATATAGAAAGTTGTAATTAATCACGTTGTAATTATTCCTTTGAGAAAGTAATGTTTATTTTAAAATTAAAATTGTTGATTTAAATTATTTCATTGATAATTTAACTAATTTAATTAAAATTATAATTGTTAAATTTTAAATTAACAATCAGCTACTGTTAGTTTTAATTTTAATTTAAAAATACATTTACTAAATAACTTTTAAATTCATCATTATGAAACCTCCACCTGAATCTGCGAAAATATTCGCTCATATAAGATTAAAATCAAAACACAATTTAATATAGCTTACAGTGTTATAACATTCAAAGACTTTATTCATTTTATTATTTAATTTAATTAAACAAATTAATGTAATAAAGAACTGAGGAAAATATGTTACAAAAAAATTCAAAGCTTACATTTTTACACATTTCCGTACGAAATTATTTTGAATTAATATCTACTTACAAATTTTTTAATCATTCATACATAATAAAATTTGCGTAATCTAATAAACGCCTTAAATTTAAATATGATCATGAAATAATAATTATATTTTTACACGTCTGTTATTACTTATTATAAAACTCATGGTACTGACGAAAAAAATTGCTTCCAATTTTGAATTATAAAATTTCTGGAAAACTTAAAAATCCTCATCTTTTATTAAGGTCTACTTAAGGATTAACTCAAAATGAGTGTTGATTGAAAAAAAATATTTTGCATAATCTAATCTGTTTTGCAGATTTCTCCTTAAGATTTATTTTGAAAAATTCACCTTTATCACATTTAAAGTTATATTTTGCTTCATTCTCGATTTTGGCGACAAAACGGAAATATAACATTTTTGAGTACATAAACTATTTTTCAGTTACTTGTATTTAAAATCCAATTATCGTTTCCATCCATTTATTATAAAAACATTATTTATTCAAGACTTTTAAGAAAGCGTTGTTTGTTGAAAAGTGTGTAAATGCTTGTGGGATATGAAATTTTAATGCTCCTATTTCCATAGCTCAAACAGACATACAGACTTAACATTTATGATGTGAATAAAAATGTTAAAGTATTTAAAGGTTATATAAGTAAATATATTATTCTAATTAGAAATATTTTACGAAAATATATTTTTACAGTCTGGAATTTTAGAGAATTCTTGAAATATTTGAAAAATAAGCATTTCTGGTGTATCAAAGTCAGCTAAAATTCATGATTAACATAAAACGTAAAAGTAATTAATTTGATTCGTTAAAACACGATGAGTTCACATGCAAATAAATAATTTGATTCGTTAAAACAAGATTGGTTCACATAAAAATAATTAATTTGATTCGTTAAAAAAATAAAACTGAATGAAAAAAAAGGAAAAAAATGAATGAATATATTTTTAAATTTAATGCAATATTTGAAACAAAAAAAAATTATATTAAGAAAAGAACAAAAGTTAAAAATTAAAAATTATCATTTAATATTTTAAAAATTATTAAAAATATTAATAAATACTAATAAATATTTAAAAATATTTAAAAAATTTATACTTACTTTTTTTTTTTTTTTTTTTAAACTTATTTTCTTAAACTAAATAATTCTTTATCTCATTCTTTCATATTTTGATAATATATTCATAAATGAAATAATCAAAGAATAAAATATGTATTAAATGAGAAAATGCAATTTAAATTAAAAAATAAGGTTTTTTTACAATAAATAATAAACTTTTGTACTTTTCGGTTATTTATTTATTTTGAAAGAAAATTACGTTATTTGTTTAATTTGTTGTATTAGTTTTGTTTACTTTTAGAGAATTAAAAAACATAAATTCAGAGAAAAAAGTTGATTTTTAATTCGTAATAATTTTTAAATCTTGGGAAATACAAACACAAAAATTTCTGTTTTGTACATATATATATAGAAGGAAATATATCTATAAATATTTCATATTGAATATATTATTATTCATTTATGAATGATCAATAAAAATTTGATTATTGAATTGATTATTTTCATTTAAAAATCAAAATTTGAATGAAAATGAATTATTTAATTTAAAAGTAATTTATAAAAATATATATACAAATTTTTTAATTATTCGAGAATATTTTTAAGAGATGTGAAAGATTTTTTAAGAATGATTATACTAATTTTTAGATGGTTAAAAATAAATTCTTACAAAAATATAAGTTAAAGAAAGTTTGCATTGCGTAATATATTTATTGTGTTGTATTTAAATAAATCTAAATAGAAATCATTAGGCAATATCAAATAAATAAAGAATAATTAAATTAAAGATTGTATGCTTTTGATAGGAAAACAGTATTCTAAAGTAATTATACTTATCACAAAGCAACATTTTTTAAAGATAAAAATAAATAAATAAATAAGATTTCATCTAATGCAATTTGTAAGTGATACACCGGCAAAATAAAAGACAGTCTTTATAAAAGTTACTATAATAGAAATAATTAAAATAGTAAATGTTTAAATGGATAAAAAAATAGCATTCATTAATGTATCATATTGAAGTTTAAATTAAATTGTTTAATGTGTTTAGTTTTATTTGTTTAGTTGAAATTTAAAGAAATCAATACAATTTCTCTAATAAATGTATTTTTCGAAATATTATTTTGTTCAAGCAATCTAATTACTTAATTTTTTATAAAATGTAATTTATATTTTTTTTTCAAAATATCTAATTAATTTTTAATGTTCATTATTAATTCGAAATAAAGGAAATTCTAAAACATTTAATTTTCGTTGCAGTAATTTCCGTTTCAGCTAAGATAGAAAAAGTTTTGATCAATTATACATGGTCTTTAAACTCAAACTATAATCTTAATTTGTAATAAATATAATAAAATGTGAAAATTTAGTTTTTTTATCCGATGCGGTTTCAAACCAATGTTGCGTTAAAAGGAATCAAAAATTGTTTTGCCTTTTGAAAGTAGAATTATGAACAACAGTTATCAGAATTAAATTTTAAATGTAATAAATTTAATAATTTTTAAAATAAATATAAAAAAATGGAAATTTAAAATTATTTAAAATTACTTCTAATTATCAAATTAATTAAAAGAGGACTGCAAAAAGTGGTATATTTAATCAGTAAAAGAACATATTTTAATGTAATTTCCCTTCAAATTGTATTTTACATATTAATTTACGTGAGGTATTGAAACATGAATCAATTAAGTGCTAGTTAAGATAAAATTAGTAGGCTTTTGTATTTGCTTAATTTTTAATTAACTTTTCGTCTTTATTATAAAATATATAAATTAATGCATATTACATTTACTTGTTGGTTACAAATACTTTTTTTGAAACAGGAAACATGACTATTTTGAAATACTTATTTTAAGTTAAATTGCATAAAATATTTTTTTACCAAAAATATTCCTAAAACAAGCAATGAATTATTTCATATTACTATTAATTGCCAAATAAATAAAATTTCTGCAAGCTGACAACCTCTTTTCGCTAAATTCAGTGAAAGAACTGCAAAAACTATTGCCTGTAGCAAATTAAACAGAAAAGTAGTTTCTTTTCTTTAAAATAAATGAAATTAGCGTGAGATATAAACTATACTCCTCATATTTTTTATACTTTGTCTGGAAAAAATTAACAGTCATCTAAATAATATTTGATTTCAAAATTGCAAATAAAATTAAAAATGATAAACAATTTAATTTGAAATTAACATCGTAACGATTAATAACGTATTACTAACTGGAAACTATAAAAATTATAATGATTAATAAAAAAAACTATAATGTTTCAATGTTATTATTTAAAATTTTTAATTCTTATTTAGACCAAATTGGTTAAAATATCTAAAAATTGCAAGAAAAATTTATTTGGAAACTAATAGGATCGATATGAAATTGTAGGAAAATCACAATGAAACATTTGATTAATATCTTCTTAAAAAAATGGAAATTTTTGGAAAAAATTTTCTTAATTTGTTAGACTATCTATAATTAATTTGTAGTAAATATATTAGATGTATTAATTTAATTTGTATAGATTGGCAGTGATTTAATTTTAATTATTATCCTAAATTTTATTACTGAAAAGAAAACAAATTTATTATGTAATTCAAAATATCATCATCATAATTATTGGCGCAACAGCCCCATGTTGCGCCAATGATGGGCCAAGGGCGTCTGCCTACTGGCAAATTTGGAAACAAGAGTCGTTTTATTCTTACGGGGTAGGTTGATAACCCTACACCCAACGCTCTACAGCCATAATAGCCTGGAACCTATTAGTGGTGGTGGTGGTACTACCTTAAAGTGTATTCCAAACCATTACAAATATACATGGTATCGCCGGTACTTGAACTCGAAGCCTGTGACACCGAGAACAAGAGCACTGGTCACTCGGTCATCTGGCCCAATTCAAAATATAATGTGATTTAAGTATCCAGATGATATATCTGTTAAAATATTTTATACTCAAATTTAAATAATAGTTATTGTGCATTTGAAACAAATAATTTATTAATTCTTACTTCTCATTTTCACTAATAATAATTTATTGATTTTTACTAATAAATATATGAAATATTTCCATAATGCATTAAAGATAAATAATAAAAATTACTTTGTATTAAAAATATCATTTTTTTATAATAAAAACAAATAATCATTATATTATTATATTGCACCCTATTGTTATACTTATAATCAACGGAGGTCTGGTGCCTGTTTTGTTATACTATTTTCCCAGAAAACATCTCCAGAAATCCCCGGTAGCACAATAAATCACCAAACCCGTCACTTCAAATGATACCACCTATTCGTAAAGTATTCTCCAAGATATCCAACCAAATATTTGACACTATCCTTTCCATCACCCCTGCGTAGCGACCTAATGGATCATCATTGAGCGGGAAACCCATTCGTTGCAAACATACTTCAGTTCAGAAAGACAGATAATTGGGCACTTTGGAAGGCGACACAATTAGCAAAAGCAATTAGCACAGCCCCCCTCCCCCTGTCCCTTCAAAGTCCGAATGAAACCCTCTTTTAAAAGGGCACATAATTATCAGAATGTATGACGGGGCCCGTTTAGAAGGGGACTTAGCGAACTGCCACTGGGTCACGAGATGTAATGGGAGTGATTTAATTTGGCCCTTTTGGCTGCTGACACGGTCCCAGGGAAGAAACGTTGATTGAGTACTGGGGAATGAAAAGTTGGGGAAACTCGTTCGTTGCGGGTTGTGGTGTGCCAGAGGTGTTTTCGGGCTGGATTTCTTTCAGATTAAATGTTTTGGGAAGGGTTTTATGCACCTGTATATAATTCAAGATACGGCATTGAAAAATTATTTAATGGTCAAATGGGTTTGGTTTATTCATTTGGGAAAGATGTAAGCGGGTATTGAATGGTGAGGATTAAAAATTTGGGAAATCTATTCATTATGGAGAGTGTTTTAATGGTGCCATAATAAATTTCGTGCTGTTTTGTGGTTTCTTTTAAGTAAAATGTTTTTGACATAATTTTATTCACACAGTTGCAGGAATAGATTTTTTTATACACATATATAATAAATTCTATAATCGACGTTGAAATATTAATTGTTGATGTTAAGGATTCAATTTTGTCCACTGAGGAAAGGTGTTTGCAAGAGTGGTGGTATTGTTGGAGTGCTGAGTAAAACTTGAAGATGTTGATCTATGGTGAGTTAAGGTGTTTTAATAGTTTTTTGTAGGATAAAATATTTTTGAAACAGGCCTGAATGGCCGAGTGGCTAGCGCTCTGGTTCTCGGTACCACAGGCTTCGGGTTTGAGGCTCAGCTGTGCCATGGATGTTTGTAATGGTTCGGAATCCATATTAAACCGTAGGTCCCGGTCTAACATAATCGTAGAGAGTTGCGGGGATATTGTTACCCCGAGTCCTTAGTTTACCTTCAAGCTACCCACACCCTCTGGGTAGTGCTATCTAAGTAATGTCGGCGCAACGCTTGCCTTAAGGCATCTAAGACAACTGTCTAAGTGTTTGCCAGCTGCATTATAAAAAAAAAAAATATTTTATTGATGATTGGAGAAAAATATTTTATTAAACATATATATGAATTAAAGATTGTTAATGAAAATTACTTTATATTTCATTAAAAATATTAGTCTTTATAATAAAAACCAATAACGTAACGATTGTATCCTGTTATTATACTTACAATAAACGAAGCTCCGGTGCCTGTTTTGTTATGCTATTTTCCCAGAAAACATCTCCAGAAATCCCCGGTAGCGCAATAAATCACCAAACCGTCACTTCAAATGATACCACCTATTCCTAAAGTATTCTCCAAGATATCGAACCCAATATTTGACACTATCCCTTCCATCACCCCCCGCGAAACGACCTAATGGATCATCATTGAGCGGGAAACCCATTCGTTGCAAACATACTTCAGTTCAGAAAGACAGATAATTGGGCACTTTGGAAGGCGACACAATTAGCAAAAGCAATTAGCACAGCCCCCCTTCCCTCCCTGTCCCTTCAAAGTCCGAATGAAACCCCTTTTAAAAAGGGCACATAATTATCAGAATATATGACGGGGCCGCTTAGAAGGGGACTTAGCGAACTGCCACTGGGTCACGAGATGTAATGGGAGTGATTTAATTTGGCCCCTTCTGGTTGCTGACACGGTCCCAGGGAAGAAACGTTGATTGAGTACTGGGGAATGAAAAGTTGGGGAAAAACTCGTTCGTTGTGGGTTGTGGTGAGCCAGAGTTGTTTTCGGGTTGGATTTCTTTCAGATTAAATGTTTTGTGGAAGGGTTTTATGCACCTATAAGTACGACGCAGCATTGAAAAATTGTTTAATGGTCAAATGGGTTTTGGATATTCATTTGGGAAAGAAGTGAGCCGGTATTGAATGGTGAGGATTAAAAATTTGGGAAATCTATTTATTATGGGGATATTTTAATGCTGCCATAATTTAAGATTTTAAGGTTTCTGTTAGATTTTTTTTAAAGAACTTTAAACGCACAGATGCAGGAATAGGGTTTTTTATATATGATTTTGAAATCGTCATTGAAAAATTAATCGTTGATGCTATTGATTTAATTTTGTCCACCTAGAAAATATGTTATCAAGAGTGGTAGTATCGACTGAGTGCTTAGTAAAACTTGAAGATGTTCTTTAATGGCGAGTTAAGGTGTTTTAATGTAGTTTTATGTAGGATAAAATATTGTTCAAGAGTTTATACACACATTTACAAAATTAGTTTTTTTAGTCTCGGTACCACTGGTTTTGGGTTCGAGTCCCGGCTATGCCATAGATGTTTGTCGTGTTTCGGTATCCACTTGAAGCCATAGGTCCCGGTCTAATATGGCCGTAGAACGTTGTGGGGGTAGTTTTACTCGCTTCAGTAGCATATCTTTAAACTACCATTGCCCCCTGGGTAGTGCTAAATGAATAATATCGGTGTAGCTCTATGCTTATGACACAAAGATAACCGTTTAAGTATTTGCCAGTTGCATTAGATAAAAAGATATTTGTAAACTGTTTAGCCATCCATGATTGTAAAAGTTTCATTAGAGGCCTGATGATCGAGTGGCTAGCTGTATTTTGGCTCACATTGCCGCAGGTTTCGGGTTCAATTCCCGACGGTGCCATCCATGTATTCTCCTAGGGGTTCGGAATCCACTTTAAATCGTAGGTCTCGGTCTAATAAGACTGTAAAGCGTAGGGCTTACAAACTTACCGTTATAGAAAGAAACCATCTTCCATTTTGGGCCCACGCAAGTCTTATATCATAAGAATAAATCCGACAGCTTCAGGCTTTGTTAAAAGCTATTTTAAACATTAAATTAATAACAATTTAAAAAATTAATTATTGATAAGTAGCAGGGAATTTACGGCAAAATTCAAATAAAAAAAATTGGCATTCGGTATTTTCATTTTCCTGTTTTGAAATTCATTAGCCAAATAAATAACTAAATATTTATTTGCAAGAAGACAACAGGTATTAATCCCCACAAAAAAATTTATAAAATAATAAAACTGTTTGAAGTAATTAACTCAAAGTATTTTTTTTTTTTTTTTTCGTCTAATCATAACATTTGAGACATCCCTAAAAATTAATTATATTTATTTGAAACAGAGCACATAAAATAACCAATATTTACAAAAGACTTTTTTTTTTTTTAATTTTACAGCTAATATAACACCACCGAATGCAATCATTTTTGAAAAAAAAAAAAAAAAAAAACTTTCACCTTAAATCCTTTTGACAAATAACGATAACGATTGAAATAAAGCATTTTTAAATTAGAAACTAGGTGTGAATATTCATCAAAATAATAATAAACCAGCGAATATTAAATTGGAAAAGAACAAACAAGAAAAATGTATACTTTTAACAAATACTGATTATTATACGTCAGCACGCCCGAGTTTATTCGTTTTCTTTTTTTATCGCATAATAAATTCTCCAATTCTTTCCTTTAACTTACAACGAACGAACGATTCTTTTTTTTATTGGTTTTCTTTCTCTGGACGTGATCATTTTATCACATTTTCTGATTATTGCATTGTATAGCGATTTGGCTGATGATTAAACAATACCAGTTAATACCGGTTTCGCAGAAATTCACTTTCTGTTAGATAATTCATTTCTACTGATGTATAAAGAAAGAAGAAAAGGTGTTTTATATTATTTTTCATACATATTTTTTATATTCATTTCAAATTTAACATTTTTTTAAGATTAATTTATTTTCTCTCGCAATGTGATAGATTAAATAGATTAACTTTAATATCTGATCAAACAATTCGAATAATATTATATTTGAAAAGCTATTACATAATTACGTTCTAAAAGTTTTCCTTGAAGATATGAATATGAAAAAAAAAAAAAAAAACTATGATAAAGATCTTGAAACTGAAGTAAATGTTATTAAAAATGACTGTTCAAATTATTCGAATTCATTCGTGAACATAAATGTGCATAAAATAACCAATGTTTACAAAAAAAAAAAAAAGTAAGTCTAATTTTTTGTCTATTTATTTTTTTTTATATCTTAAAAATAAATATGACAGCTTAATACGTTGTTGAAAAATTTTTTATAACCATTAAATTAATAAAAGTGTAAAACATTAATTATTCATTAAGTAGTAAAGAATTTACAACAAAATTTAAATAAAAAATTGGCATTCCAATATTTACAAAATAACCAATATTTACAAAAAGTGGTTTTTTTTAAATTTATTTTTACACCTCATAAACATCACCGAATGCAATAACTTTTGAAAAAAAACGTTCATCCTAAATCCTTTTGAAAAACAACGATAGCGATTGAAATAAAGCATTTTTAAATTAGAAACGAGGTAAATATACATCACAATAATAATAAACCAGCGAATATTAAATTGGAAAAGAATAAACAAGAAAAATGTATACTTCTAACAAATGCTGAATATTATACGTCAACACCCCGAGTTTATTCGTTTTTTTTTTATCGCATCATAAATTCTCCAATTCTTTCCTTTAATTTACAATGAACGAACGATTCTTTTTTTATTGGTTTTTCTTTCTCTGGACGTGATCATTTTATCACATTTTCTGATTATCGCGTTGTATAGCGATTTGGACGATGATTAAACAATACCAGTTAATACCGGTTTCGAAGAAATTCACTTTCTGTTAGATAATCCATTTTCTGTTGTTGTATAAGGAGAGGAGAAAATTTATGTTATTTTTTTTATATTCATTTCAAATTTAACATTTTTTACGATTAATTTATTTTCTCTCGCGATGTAATAGATTCAACAGATTAACTTTAATATAAGACCAAACAATTCGAATAAATATTTTTATATTTAAAAACTCTTTGCATCTATTTGTAGACAAGTATGGATAATTCAGTTCTAAACGTTTTCCATGAAGATATGAGTATGAAAAAAAAAAAAAAAACTATGATAGAGATTATGAAATTGAAGTAAGTGTTATTTAAATGCCTGTTCAAATTATTCAAACCCATTCATTTGTGTACGTAAATGTACATAAAAAAAAAAATATTTACAAAGAAAAATAACCAATATTTTTTTATCTATTTATATTTTAAAAATAAATACAACAGCTTAATTTGTTGTTAAAAATTATTTTTAAACATTAAATTAACAAAAATTTAAAGCATTTATTGACAAGTAGTAAAGAATACGGCAAAATTGAAGTTAAAAAAATTGTCATTCTATATATTAATTTCCTATTTTGAGATTCATTGGCCAAATTGATAACTAAACATTTATTTACACTAAGACAACAGGTATTAATCCACAAAAAAATTTATAAAATAACAAAATTATTGAAGTAATTAACCCAAAGCATTTTTTCTTCTTTTTCGTCTAATCATACAAAGTTTGAGACCATCCCTAAAAAAATTAATTACATTTATTTGAAGCAGAACACATAAAATAACCAATATTTACAAAAAGAGTTTTTTATTTTTTAATTTTAAATCTAATATAACACCACCGAATGCAATCATTTTTGAAAAAAAAAAACCTTCACCTTAAATCCTTTTGATAAATAACGATAACGATTGAAATAAAGCATTTTTAAATTAGAAACGAGGTAAATATCCATCAACATAATAATAAACCAGCGAATATTAAATTGGAAAAGAACAAACAAGAAAAATGTATACTTTTAACAAATGCTGAATATATACGTCAGCACCCCGAGTTTATTCGTTTTCTTTTTTTATCGCATCATAAATTCTCCAATTCTTTCCTTTAATTTACAACGAACGAACGATTCTTTTTTTTTTTGTTGGTTTTCGTTCTCTGGACGTGATCATTTTATCACATTTTCTGATTATCGCATTGTATAGCAATTTGGACGATGATTAAACAATACCAGTTAATACCGGTTTCGAAGAAATTCACTTTCTGTTAGATAATCCATTTTCTGTTGTTGTATGAGAGAGGAGAAAATGTATGTTATTTTTTTTTTATATATTTTTTATATTCATTTCAAATCTAACATTTTTTAACATTAATTTATTTTCTCTCGTGATGTAATAGATTCAACAGATTAACTTTAATATAAGACCAAACAGTTCGAATAAATATTTTTATATTTAAAAAACTCTTTGCATCTATTTGTAGACAAGCATTGATAATTCAATTCTAAACGTTTTCCATGAAGATATGAGTATGAAATAAAAAAAAAACTATGATAGAGATTATGAAATTGAAGTAAGTGTTATTTAAATGCCTGTTCAAATTATTCAAATCCATTCATTTGTGAACGTAAATGTACATAAAAAAAAACAACATTTACAAAAAAAAATAACCAATATTTTTTTATCTATTTATATTTTAAAAATAAATACGACAGCTTAATTTGTTGTTAAAAATTATTTTTAAACATTAAATTAACAAAAATTTAAAGCATTTATTGACAAGTAGTAAAGAACACGGCAAAATTGAAGTTAAAAAAATTGTCATTCCATATATTAATTTCCTATTTTGAGATTCATTAGCCAAATTAATAACTAAACATTTATTTACACTAAGACAACAGGTATTAATCCACAAAATAAATTTATAAAATAACAAAATTATTGAAGTAATTAACCCAAAGCATTTTTTCTTCTTTTTCGTCTAATCATACAAAGTTTGAGACCATCCCTAAAAAAAATTAATTACATTTATTTGAAGCAGAGCATATAAAATAACCAATATTTACGAAAGCGTTTTTCTTTTTTTTTTTTTTTTTTTTAATTTACAGCTAATATAACACCACCCAATGCAATCATTTTGAAAAAAAAACTTTCATCTTAAATCCTTTTGATAAATAACGATAGCGATTGAAATAAAGCATTTTTAAATTAGAAACGAGGTAAATATTCATCAAAATAATAATAAACCAACGAATATTAAATTGGAAAAGAATAAACAAGAAAAATGTATACTTTTAACAAATGCTGAATATATACGTCAGCACGCCCGAGTTTATTCGTTTTCTTTTTTTATCGCATCATAAATTCTCCAATTCTTTCCTTTAATTTACAACGAACGAACGATTCTTTTTTTTTTTTTTTTTTTTGTTGGTTTTTCGTTCTCTGGACGTGATCATTTTATCACATTTTGTGATTATCGCCATGTATAGCGATTTGGGCGATGATTAAACAATACGTTAATACCGGTTTCGAAGAAATTCACTTTTTGTTAGATAATCCATTTTCCGTGCTGTATAAAGAAAGGAGAAAAGGTGTTTTCTATTTTTTTTTGAATAAAAAATTTAACTTTTTTAAGATTAATTTATTTTCTCTCGCGATGTAATAGATTAAATAGATTAATTTTAATATCTTATCAAACAATTCGGATAAATGTTTTAAGTTTTAAAAATATTTGAATGTATTTGCACACAAGTATTCATAATTCATTTCTAAACGTTTTCATGAAGATATGAGTATAGAAATAAACTATTATAAAAGTGAAATTGAAGTTAGTCTTAATTAAATAAGTTTAATTAAATGCCTATTTGAATTATTCGAAATTGTTTATTGAACTCACAAATATATGTTTTATAATTCGTACAGTCATTTAAATACATACAAATACAAATAATATAACACTGCAAATAATTTATATATATATATATATATATATATATAATACAATATTTAAAATGCAGATATTCTAATTTTGCAGCTATACACAGATTTTCGTAAACCGTATATCATTATTTTTTTTTGTAAACTATTAATTTTATAATTACCCTTTATGTACCGTATAGAAGTAATTATTATGGGCATTTAATGAGTTCAAAATTTATATAGATTATTTTATGAAATCTTGGAAGTTTGATTCGTATAAATGATACGAATCGTGATACGAATTCTTAGATACAATAGCATTGTAGAACATTCAGCGTTACGCAGGTACACTAATGAAAGTCTTTTTTAAATTCTAAACATGAGAGGAAAATATAATGTTACAACTTGACTTCTAGGAAGATATTCAAATATATCAGGTTGCATTATACAAATTAATTTCAACGTACGAAAACTCTTTAAAAATATCCTCTAAGTCTATTCAATTTCCAAAATAATGACTGCAATCATGCCATGCATCAATCAGTAGTGAGTTATATGTTAAATTATTTAAATAATATAATGAGTAAATATAAGTAAATGTTAATATATTTTTCTTTTAATGTTAATTTATTACTCTAAATTGTACTTACATTTATGAGATATTGTTATATACTGCGAAAATATATTTTAACATTGCAGAAGGAAATTTTTTAAAGAAATAACAACATAACATTTAAACAACATATATTTTTAAAAGCATTAAAATATAATAACATAACGTTTTTAAAAAGCATTAAAAATAGAATAATAACAAATATTTTAAAAAAGATAAGAACAAAGAACTTTTAAAAAATTAAGAAATAGCATAATGACAAGCTAATATCACTAGATATTCCTATAAATTGAATGTTGTATATCTTGTCCAGAAATTTACTTTACTTAAAGTATGTATTTATCTTACTCGGCTAACAAACATTATCTTAAAAAGTTTCAATTTATCAATGTTTGTCTGTTGTTGCATATTTACATTATGATTTGTTAACTACATTAATTATCAATAATAATAAGCAATTTAGCTATTGCTTTCTGTTATTTTTCAGATATTGTGAAAACATTTAGTACTATTAATTACATCATGAGTAAATAGCTTTTATTAATATAAAGATTGTTTTAAATGTTTCAAAATTTATGTGATAAATTATTTTATATAAAGTAACTTTAACGGAAATAGATAAAATTTGTGTACTATATATCGATAAATTTATCTTTTTTCCGCAAATAAAAAACGTCTAGACTTAAAAAATGAAATTTTACCTTCAGTTTAAATAAACTTTGTTCGCTAATATTTTTCGAGATAAAAAAGATTGTTAAACTTACTTTTATATAGAAGGCCAAATTTCAATTTTTCAGATATTTCCAAATGGTTTAATTATTTTCTTATGAATAACTCTATTAGAAAAAAATATAATTTTACACAAAACGAATGTATACAATATTATTTAATAGATTTTCGTTCATTTTTAATGTACATCTATGCAAATTTTGATGTATACCTGATATTTCAGAAATATAGATTAACAATTCAAGGCTTTAAAACTAATATTTTTAATTTAATTTTAAGTATATGTTTATTTTACGGAAAATAACGAAAACTAAATACGAATTTAATTCATCGTATGAAAGAGAACTTCATATTTTTAATTTGTCTCTTTTTTTCAAATAATTTTGTTATGTGATTCGTATAATAATATAAATGTTATTGTTAGAATCGATTGAAATAGATAGAAAACCTATTGATTGAATCTATTGTTTAATTATCAGATATTTGCAATCAACAAATAAAAGAATAACTTCGATATGTGATTCGTATAATAATATAAATATTACCGATAGAATCTATTGAAATATAAAACGAATGTTAAAACATTGTTCAAAATCAAAATTTTATATTTCTTAACATTTAGGACGAATTATCAAATACTTTTAATCAACCAATAAAAAATATGTTATTGGATTCGTATAATAATATAAATATTACTGATAGAATCAAGAGAATCGATAGAAATCCATTGTTTAATTATTAGCAGTTGTAACCAACAAATAAAAAGTAATTTCATGTTATTCGTATAATAATATAAATATTACTGATAGAATTTATTAAAATATAAATCGGATGTTAAAACATTATTCAGAGTCAAATTTTTATATTTACTAACATTTAAGGCTCTTTTAAGTTCCCCCATTATAATTTCTTACTTTTCTTTGAAGTATTCATGTCTTTTAAGATATTCATGCTTTCCTTTTGATATGCTAAATCTAGATATCACTTGAAGACAGATTTTTTTAGTAACATGCCAATAAAAAAAAATCGGATGTATCCCCCCTTCCCAGTAATGAAAAGAAACGGATTAAAATTACTTTATGAAATTAAATTAATTAATTCTTAAGCGTTCTTCAATATTTAATTATTTCATCCACAAACTTTTTTAAACTCCTGTTCCCATCTGAAATTTTATTCTTCTTCTATGTGTACCGTACCTCATCCTTCTCTTTTGATAGGTTATATCTAGATTTCATTTACGCCCCTCAGTATCGGGGCTGTAAAAATCCTTTCCTTCCGCGGCAGTGGGTCGTATGACATCGATGCATCAGCCCCAAAAGCCTTTGCTTTCCTGCAGGGGCTTTGTCAGCAGCAGCGACCGACTAACTATCGCCTTTCACACGCAGGCCCGATGCCAGGGCTAGCGTGCCGGAATGTGACAAAGTGCCATTCTGCCTCTTGACAACGTTATTAACGCCGGCCGCACGCCTTGTCGCGTGCCTCGACGCCCCGGTCTTGTTTGCCCAATCATCGCCGCCCCTGCATTTCGGTATTCGGATCAGAACCATCCAGGGAAAGCGTAATTAACTGCATGGGGGCTCGAGAAGATATGCAGTTCTTAGTCTGATGGACCTTTGTGTTGTCTGGCTGGTGCGCGGTGTGTTTTTAATTCCACCTGCGTGGACTCAGACACGTCTGAATGGGAAGACAAAGCGTTGTTGAGTCCATGGCATGGAAAGAATGGGGTAGCAGGTGGAGCCGTTTGATTGGTGGGGGGGACACGAGTGCTGCCGTGCTTTTCAATTAGCAGTTCCATCTTAATTTCTGTCTTCCACATTGAATGGTTCAAAGACCTTTCCATTCAAGATCTTTGTATTCTTGAACCTTTCCATTGAAGATCTTCTCCAGAAATTTTGTCTTCTTATTTCATATAGATTAGGCGTAAGATTCAAAATGTTTTGCTTTTAAAAAAATTAGAATCTGTCGGTTTTTGATGAAGCCAAGATTAACTTTCTTGTATAAAAATTGATTACGATTAACTTTGTAAATAAAGATGGCTATCGATTTTCTATAAGATCAATTGCTTTTCAGTTAACTTTTCATAGCTTCGAAATTGGGTGTCTGGTATAAAATAAGTTTTCAATCAATGTGCTTTTCAATTAGCAGTCCGTCTTAATTTTGTCTTCCACATTGAATAGTTCAAAGACCTTTCCATTGAAGATCTTCTATATATAGAATATTCACCAGAAATTTTGTCTTCCTATTCCTTGTAGATTAGGTGTAAGATTCCATGAATATTCTGCTTTAAAAAAAAAAAAAATTAGAATCTATTGATTTTTTGATGAAGCCAAGATTAACTTCCTGTATAAAAATTGATTTGATTTAACTTTGTAATTAAAGGTCGATATTGATTTTCTATAAGATCCCATTGCTTTCAGTTAAATTTTCATACGATTGTCAAGGTCGGGTTTCTTTGTATCAAGTTCTTCTTTCGGGTGTCAGGTTAAGCCGTTTGATTGGTTGGTGGGGGAACAAGTGCTGCCGTGCTTTTAAATTAGCAGTTCCGTCTTAATTTCTGTCTTCCACGTTGAATGGTTCAAAAGACCTTTGAAAAATTCCGTTGAAAATCTTGTATTCACCAGAAATTTTGTCTTCTTATCTCATATAGATTAGGTATAATATTCTAAGAATATTCTGCTTTTCAAAAAATTAAAATCTATAGGTTTTGATGAAGCTAAGATTAATTTTCTGTATAAAAATTGATTTCTATTTAACTTTGTAAATAAAGGTCGCTATCGGTTTTTATAAGATCAATTGGTTTCGATTAACTTTTCATACGAGAGTCAAGAAAGGGGGGCTTGTATAAAAATAAGTTTCAATCTATCGGTTCATGACAATTATTATCAATTTCCTACATTAAATACTAGACCAAACCTAAAATATTATAAAGAAATCCATGATGAACATTAAAAAAATCCTTTCATTAATCATTTAAACTATATGTAAAGAAATTTGTAGAAATACAGAACACATAAACATTTTGTTTTAAAAGTGAAAAATAAATTGTCTTACAATTTCGTATTCAATTACATTATAAATAATATTAATGCTACATCGAGAATATATTGAACCTCAACTGAGCGGGTGTTAAGCACTCTGGTGCTCCCGTGCCGGAGGTTTCGGTATCAGGTCCCGGTATTCAGTATCATGGATGTTTGTAATGGTTCGGAATCAACTTTAAGCCTTAGGTCCCGGTTTTCTATGACGACCGTCACGGAGTCAAGTCAGAGTTCTATCTGCGTGTGCTCCATCACTACAAGCTGCCCCCTTTTCCCTACAACCATGGAGTCATTACGGGCTCGTGGGCTTGATCCTAGATGTCTACCAAGTGGGATAAAAAAACAACAAAACTTACATCCGGGAATATAATTTGAATGATATTTTTAATAATTATTAATTTTTAATTATTTAGTTTGATATCTAATGAATAAAATAGTCAGCATATTAAAAATAATAGTTATAATTAAATAACAATATAATAGTTACTGTTTTTATAATTATAATTTTTTATGAAAATAAAATTTTAAAGGCAGAAAATAGAAACAAATTTCCTTTTTTAAAAAAAAAGATATAAAATTGAAATAATTATGTTTATCAATAAAAATTAAATCTAAAATAACGTATCATGCAATATTTGTTCTGCATCAAAAAATATTTAAGGTATAAACTATTTCATAAAAAAAGCTTTAAAGAAATATTGTTGCAAATTTTGAATTATTCTCTGTAAACATTTATTGCTATTATTAATACGAATCATAACATATGACCGGTAAGATTTCTGCAAATGATGGAAGTGATTCACATTAAATTGAATAATATAGGAAATAAGCATTTAAAGTATTAAAGAAAATAAATATAAATAATAAAAGAAATAAGTATTTATTGTACAAATTAGTCTGTAACAATAGATCTGAATTTTTTAGGATTTCGTTTGAGGTGATCACTTAAAAATATTTGTGATGGCACGCGGATACTTTATAATTAAAAATTTAAATTAACTACAATTAAAATATAGGCTACCTTTAATAAACATAAAACTTAAGCTGAAATAATTGGAAAAAAACACCTTTTTTTTTTTTTAAATAATAAATTTACATCTTAACATCAGTTTAACTGCCTAGCTCACAATCACAAAAAATAAATTAAATAGTTGATAAGAAATTCCTTCAATACTCCCATTAATTTTTAAAGTAAAACAATTAAAATATAACAAACATATTTAGAAAAAAAAATCTCATATATAATAAACGAGACGTGACAGCTATCACTAATAGCCGAAAATTTCAATTCAAATGATCATTTTGTTGTCAAAATACTATAGACACTATTTTGAGATTCACTTTTTAGAATGAATGCAAAATTCTTGGGCTATAGATTTAAAGAATTTATATATTTAAAAGTTCTATTTATGTTCTTCGTTCTTTCGTAACTTTATCTTTAAATAACAAAATGCAATATTATATTTGCTTATTAATTATTTTGATTAAATTGAAACAATTACAATAATTTAAATACAATAATATTAATATAGACACTGTAACACCTTGAAGTTACTTGAAGATATTATAGTATAATATAAGTACATAAATTCAAATAAAATCCTTGCATTCATATATATATACACACCGTATACACTACTTTAAGATCCACTTATCTAGAATGAATGCAAAACACTTGTGTTATACTATACTGCTACATACTTTGTTACTACCACTACATACTACTATGTACGTTACTTATTAAAATAGTTTATTGTTACTATAATCTCTATTGATCATATATTGTACCTCAAATATTATTGCATCATTATTTACTGACCACAAATCAGTATTCTATTTACACAAATAACTAATAAAAGCATTATTGAATTGTTTCCCAAAATTTTCCAATTCTCTTCCGTAATAGTCATGCCGTCAATCTTGATTTCATTCCGGCATCCTTAGATGACATTCAAAGTCTATACTTTGCTCATTCCACACATAAGATGTTAAGAAATGACACATGCACATGACAGAAGTGTTACCTACAGCCGCAGTGTGACAAACACCAGATTCTTGAGTCCCCAAATCATGTTTGGCATGTCACGCGCATTAGGCGACTAAATAACGTCTGGTTGTAAATGACCAAAAGCGCCATTAGTCAATGCTAACTCCCTGCATGTATTGATAGAGACCTTCTCTGGCCATGTGCTGATAGTGATATTACGGGTGCCACCATTTCCATCTTATTGAGCTCTGTTCCCCCAATTGTGTCCAACACAGCCTTATTAACTTAGCGGTATCTGATGGTTCTATCTTCCACGCTTTGTGACTGTCTCCCTCATATAATTGAACGTGAATATGCCAAAAGTGAGGGTCAGTGTTGAACTGCAAGGGGAACAGTTCAAATGCAACACAATGGTTAATGTTGGAGAGAATGCGCATTCGTCCTTTCAAGATATCCTAACACAGTTGTTGAGCATATTATGTTCCCTATTCATAATTTACAAAGAGCTATAGTGTAAATCGATTCAGTTGATAATGTAAACAATTGCTGTTTAGCGTTGCAAACAGTGATTGAAACGACAAAAATTATTAAAATAGTTGATTATATATAGCAGATATGAATTAGTATTGTCTAGTTTTAGCATTTACAGTAATATATTTTCGATAAGATTTGTTTGCAATAATAATTTGGATGCGCAATATTTATTTAATTTTCTTCGTCTTTAAACAATTTTATTGTTATTAAAAATTTACATGAGGCACTATTTATATTATAAATAATGTAGATTTGTAAAGTGTAAATATTTTGAGAATTTTGCTCATAACAGAAGTTACAAATTATAAATAATTCAGAAAAAAAAATTATTTCCAATTAGTATTATAGTTGATTAATTATAAGATTGGTTAATACATGCCGTCACATCTGTTCACGCAACCATTCAACTTTAAATTTGACATTATATTTAAAATATTATATAATTATTTTCCCCTTATGTTTAAACTAATATTATCAGAGAATTTATTAAGATGTAATGATGATTTATCTAAAAAAATTTAATTGTTTATTGTGGTTATTATTTTCATACGCCGGGGACTTATTTGCCACAAGAAGGCAGTAAAACAGCAGATTTAGCATTACACAAAGTGCATCACGACGATCCTGCTATACTGCACTGATATTGTTCTATTGCAATTTTGAACAAGCATCTCAATGTCTGTCATCTGGGAGGTTCGCATCCTTCATCACTCTCTTTCTTCCTCCTCAGGTCATTTGAAAAACCATTCTAGAGAAATTTGCAATAATTACAACACTGAAGCTTTCTGTCCGGCTTTGTTGCTGTTAAGCTTTGGAATCAAACACCTTTGTTCAACGCTATATCCTCTAGATTATTCTGGTTGTTAAGGTTTATTGTAATTAATATGGCTTCTGGAAGCTTTTATTTCTAAAGCTTCTAAAAATAGAAAACATCATCGCGAATTAAGTTTATAAATTGCATTATTAAAGTTTTTACACTTTTCTTATGAATATGTTTCAAAATAATTTTAGCAAGGTTTTGGGGGTAAAGATACAAGCATATTTATTTATTAATTAGGCTTATTTCTCTTTTGTTTATACGTCTATGAAACTTTTAACTCACACAATATTCTCACAAAAATATTTATATTCAGCAGTGGACCTACGAAAAACCGCACATATGAAAGTTCATTTATCAGGTGCTATTAATTACTAAACAATATCCAGTGAACTTTACTAACAGGGACATGATGGTCGAGTGGCTAGCGCTCTGCCGTTTGGTACCACAGGTTTCGGGTTCGAATCCCGGCGGTAGCTTGGATGTTTGTAGTGGTTCGGAATCCACTTTACAGCCGTAGATCCCGGTCTCATGTAACCGTAAAGCGTCACAAAACCCAATCAGATTTTTACCCACATCATTCCCAAACTGTAAGGAGGAAATTCAGCTCTAGGCATCGTGATATGGTGTGGTTTAGTAGTAGAACTTTACTATCAGTAGCTAAGACAATTAACTGCATTATTGGAGAAAATAGTTTTCATCGATAAGCTGAAAGTAGTGTTCCTACAGCATGATATTACCGAATCCTCCACACTACATGAGTAATGAAGAGTTTGTAATAAAGTTATGCTTAACTTTCTTTATTATTTTTACTTTTCTCCGATAGATTACCAACATTTTAAAAAAGCTTACTGGATCATTTTATAGCACTTGTGTGACTGTAATAGAAGATTTTAGATTCTTTTTTAAAAGCAAAATCAAATGCATTTTTTAGAAAAGGTTTTGAATATTTAATGAGAAGATGCCATTGAAAAGAATAGCGACTATGTTAATGATTAAATGTGATATTATCCGTAAGTTTGAAGTTTTATTAAAGTCTAAAAAACGAACAGAGTTTCTTTACAATCTGATAGATGATTTTTATTTATTTATTTATTTTTTTTTTTCAAATCTGTACGACAAGATTTTTTTAAAATCTTTTATATGCTTCACTGATAAAAGTAATTAGATTAAGAGCGAGTTGACAGTGCATAAATATACATAATAAAAAATATGGTATTAAAATATAAAATATTTATGTTACTCCTTCGTCAAAGCAATGGCAAACCCTTAAGTCCATGTATTTGTGAAAAATATATAAACTAGAACTATTCAAAGCACTATTTTTACATTCCGTTTATCAGAAGGATTTTGAAAAAGTAACATTTTGCTATTTTTATCTACACATGAATTACTTAAAAACTTGTCAATAGGAAATCTTATTAAATATTCGAAATCCCAAATACTTTTCTTTGAATTCATGATTCAGTTCTTCTGCCATGCGGAATATTCAGCTGGTATTTTAATCTTCTTGAATACACGTTTTATTTATTAGTTCCATTTATTGAATACCCTGGTACTGGAAGAGATAATATGAAGTTAAGAGTACGATGACGTCTACTTCTCTATGCTTTGCATTATAGTAATGGAAATACTTTTTCTTGGTAAAAAAATCAATTCAATAGCGCCATTGTCAGGAAACCTAGTTTTTCATTTCATGCTGCAATGATCGCTTCAAATTTTTTTTAGTATAGCTTGTGCATCAATGGTTGAGTTTTGGCTCCAGGTAAAATCAATGTTTTCCTAGCAGTCACCTCTCGCAAAGTGAACTTTGTTTAAAATTTCAGTTAACTTGTGTTCATTCGAAACCTTTCTTACATATGGGAATTCCATGAATAAGTTTTTCTTATGAGAAATGAATAGAAAAATGTCTCCTTTTTTTTTCTTACACGATGAAATGAAAAGATTTTTTTTTTTTTTTTTTTCAAATTCCATGTGTATGGTTCGCTGATACATGTAATTAGATTGAGAGTCAGCTGATAGGAAAACATTCGGAAAAGATAAATATTATATTTGAACATATACGATTGAATTTTTGTGTGTTTAAATCTTATTGAAATTTTTTATGTCCTACTGAAATAAATTTAATTATGAGCAACCTGTAAACGAGTAAATTTAAATAAATTATTTTATCAGTTTTTAACCAAAATTTATGTGGGTAAAAACATATTTTCCTTCGATAATCATTTTGGGATAGGAAAGTTTTTTTAATATAATTATTATCATTGTTTTTAATTTAAAGAAATCTGTTCGCAGTGGCTAATTAATACATCAGTATAATTAAAGTTTCCTAATGTTGCATTTGAAGGCATATTTAACTAATAAAAATATTAGTAATTACCAAGAATTCAGAAAATTGTATACTATTTTTGAATAAATTTTCAAAACAGGAATTTCATGTATTATTCAATTAAAATGGAATATATGTATAATTCTATTAAGATAGAGTGTAACGCCTAGTCCTATACTAGATCTATAATATATATATATATATATATTTACAATACAGAATACTATTTACAAAAAAATGAAAATTAAAGTTTTAAATTTGATTCATAGTTGCAGTTCATTCCAAGGATGGAGATATTCAGAGTCTACAACAAAATTAAACACTTTAATTATCCCGCGGCGTAATACATGAAACCACAAAGGGCCCACTTTGGAAACAGACGGAAACTCGGCTTGTTCAGTCGCTTCAGAAAAAGAGAAAAACAACACTCCTTGTCGTCACGTTGCAGAACTTTTTCCTTTCTTCTTCAGGAACCTCTTTTAAGAAAATCCGTTAAGTGGTAGGGATCAGCTTCCCTCCCTTCTCACTGGAAGAGATATTTTCGCAGTTCATGGTCTGTCACCAATCACCATGGAATAACTCATGGTGTAATCCATAATCTATCCGTAATTGTTTCGACCTGTGCAGGTTGAACAGATATTCACTAATTTCCTGGGTCCCATAATACGTGTCACCGAATATCTGATATCAGGTTTGAGTGACAGGTTTTTCTCATTAGTACAAAACACTAATTGCATGTAATATAACTACCCACAATAACTGCTTCTCTGCTGTCAAATTTAAATGATGGGTTGTTATTATGTACTTGCCAAAGAATATACATTCCTCTCTCTTGGGAATGAAATGTTACAACTCTTCCCGTGGAAAATTCTACAGGAGCATATGTATTATTGCATAAAGTGAAGTCCATGTATTATTACAATAAAACGGAATGCTTTTTATAGTAATAATACATGAACTGCAGAACAATACAGAACTGCTAGAATCTTTCATTATTCCAAGTTATAGCTTTATTCCAATCTTGCATTATTCCAAGTTATAATATATAAAGATACATATTGTTTCAAAAATTACAGAACATAAGTTAATTAAGGGTGAAAAAAACATTTTATTAAATATAATTTTATAACGAAACTGCATATAATACATATAATATGCAATGCAACTGTTTAATCTATTCAAGTTTGGGTAATAATAGCAAAATATTCTACCGATTACCAATTAATAAATGGATATTTAATGCCAGGAATAATGACAGAAAAAAACACAAAACTTGTAAAAACTGAATAAAAACATAATGATGAGATAAATTCTTCTTAGAATTAAATACATTATTGTAAAATAAAAATAACTACAAATGTTTGCTGCTTTATAACCAGGATTTGAAATAAAAGCGCTTTTGCTTACGACAAACAGATAGACTATTCGGATTACATAAACAGGAAACCATAATAAATGACGATAGTAATTCCAGAGACTAGATTACCCGCTATTACGTCCATTCCTTTTCCTATGAAAAATAGCAAGAGATAGCGTTTAATTGATTCTCCACTGTACCACAGCACAAAACGGACCCCTTATCAATGTGTTAAATGAGAGTAATAGTGCCCAGCATTGAATGAAAATCGATTCAGATACTCATTATTTCTCACCGCCATTTGAAAAGTAAAGCGAGTGATATTAGCAATTTTGAAGCGGGAAACTTTGCAATTTAAATGCTTCGGGAAGTGACTGTGTGTTTTGTTCGGTATTTTGTGGACTAATTATCCTGCTTGTATAATATCGATGCTGTGTTGTTGTTCATTCGCACAACAACCAACACTTCATTAAACAATAAATATTTATTCGAGCATGCTTCAAGGACGTGTTGGAGTGCAATTAATAAATTGTGTGCTAATTGTTATTTTCTGAAAAATATCTGTTGTATTTAATTAAGTAGGCAATGGATCATCCATTACGTATACGGTAATTTAACCATTTTTAAGAAATAACACTTAACGTATATCATTTTTGTGAAGCAAATGAAATATTGAACCATTTTTGGAAATTATATAATGGTATTAGTCTTCTTTTCAAAATAAATATACTTTATCTACAAAGTTTTACACATTTTGTGCAAGTAGATGTGAACAGGCTTATGGCATAAGAGAAAAAGATACAATGACATTTTGACTGTGGAACCTGTAAACAAGGGTTAATCTGTGATAAAACTTTTTTGTTGTTTTTAAAAATGTGTATTTTTAACAAGATTCTTCAAAAAAAAAAATTCTAGACGAAATTCTAAAGGCTATCATTGACAAAATTTTTCTAGACCAGTTTTAATACATTTGTTCTAGCAGATCCAAACAAATGCATTGCAAATATTATATATGGTATTTATATGTATAAAAATGTATATGATATTTTTGTCCTCCTAAAGGAATATACTCTATCTACCAAGTAGATGGACACAGGTTTATGGCAAAAAGCAAATAGATGCAGAAAAATTTGACTGAGAAACCTAAAAACAAGAGGTAATCTGTAATATACCTTTTTTGTCAAAAATGTGTATTCTTGGCAAGACTCTTCGAAAAAAAAAAAACCGAAACAAAAACATTAAATATTCTTATAATTAAATACATCATTGTAAAAGAAAAATAACTACAAATGCTTACTGCTTTATAGCCAGGATTTAAAATAAAAGTTCTTTTGCTTACAACAGATAGACTATTCGTATTACATAAACAGGAAACCATAATAAATGGCGATAGCAATTCCACAGACTAGATTACCCCGTTAATACATCCATTCCTATTCCTATGAAAAATAGCTAGAGATAGCGTTTAATTGATTCTCCTAATTGTACCACAGCACAAAACGGACCCCTTATCAATGTGTTAAATGAGAGTAATAGTGCCCAGCATTGAATGAAAATCGATTCAGATACTCATTATTTCACACAGCCATTTGAAAAGTAAAGCGAGTGATATTAGCAATTTTGAAGGGAAACTTTGCAATTTAAATGCTTCGGAAGTGACTGTGTGTTTTGTTCGGTATTTTGTGGAATAATTATCCTGCTTGGATAATATCGATGCTGTGTTGTTCATTCGCGCAACAAACAACACTTCATTAAACAATAAATATTTATTCGAGCATGCTTCAAGGACGTGTTGGAGTGCAATTAATAAATTGTGTGCTAATTGTTATTTTCTGAAAAATATCTGTTGTATTTAATTAAGTAGGCAATGGATCATCCATTGGGAACACGGTAATTTAACCATTTTTAAGAAATAATACTTAAATATTTCATTTTCTTCTCAAAATTATGAGCGTTAACTATTTTTATGAAATTATATAATGGTATTAGTGTACTTCTAAAGAACAGTGGCCAACCCAAATGATCTTGAGGGCCCCTTTGAAAGTGCATCATAATTCCGCGGACCCATATAAAATTATATATCCCAATATTAGATTTAGACCCCCTATAGGCATTTTTTGGAATTAAAAAATGTCTTTATAAAATCTTAAATAGTAAAATTCATCAAAATTTTTGTCCAAACATGATATTATAGAACAAATGAAGATATGCTTTAGAATTTTTTTAAAACACAATAAACTAGTTTGTACAACATTCTGCTGTTGCATATCGGTGGCTTTATGTCCCTCTTATTCAATGAACAGCCTAGTAATAGATGATGATGGTTGGCATTGTTATCTAGCGTGACTTATAAGTAACTGCCTTGCATTTATGTGAAAAAAAATCCAGAGAACTGCTACAAGACAGTTTGACTATCAATGCGAGACAATTTATGTACACTGTTTCAGGAACCATCGGGTCTCTTCGTTTCTGAAAGCAGTGGACTGACATTAGTTACCATTACCTACTATCATTACATTACTGGCCCACGAATTGGGCTTTCCATATCATTTAAAGACTTCCTGACGGCCAATTGACTAACGCTCTGGTCTTTGGTACCACTGGCTTCAAGTTCGAATCCTGAACAGAGACATGAATGTTTATTAGTAGAATCCACGGTAAACTGTAAGTCCCGGTCTAACTAGCCTAAAGTGTGCACAAAATGACCGTAGAGCGACAAACCAAACCACAGCATATAAATTGAACTTACATTAACCAAATGCACGTTTTTGTTACATTTTTTTTAAATAATATGAAGACCTTATTATTTTATCTTATTTTAAAATATGTACACGAATGGATCAAATTTAAAATTCATAATTAAATATTTTATTAATCAGTATGTTATATATTGTCAATGAAGGTTATTTTTCATGTAATCACTTTATATATACATTTAAAAATATATTAACTGATTTAATGCCGAAATGCTGTTTTGCATAATTATTAGTTTGAAAAACTTTTGGAGCAGCCTATAAACTTGTAAATGCATCAGATACTTTTATTATAAGCTACTTTATACTTCTATTAACATTGTTATCTAATTTAAAAACAGTGCTTTACTTAATCAGAGATTAAAAAAAAGTAACATGACTTTTGAAATCTTAGAGTTAATCATAATCAGTTAAGTTTAATTTTCATGAAATGATTAGATGATTCAACAAATATTTTTGACAATTTGCACAAATTGCATTTATTATTCTAGTTTTGTTATTCATTTAACTAAATTATGCATGAGATGAGTCGTTCCATTTCTATACATATTTTACAAATTATCTCTTAGTATTTTAATAATTACTCCTTGCAGGATGAGAAGATATCCGAATTATATGAGAATTATGTTATTCAAGTGTTTGGTATGCGAATTATTCAAACACAGAGCATATTTTATTCCCTTAAGGAGTAATTACTGAAGCAGAATATGTTACGTAACCAGAAGTGCTTTAATATGAAATTATCATTTCTCCAAAATAATTTATCGCACGTCACATAATCTAGAGAAGTAATTTTGAATAAATTTCATTTTATAAATAAAAACAAATTTATTTATTTTGATGATAAAAATTCATTGTAGATTATTTAAGAATAAAATAGATTATTACTGATGAATGTATGGTTAAAACATAGATAAAATTTTAATTTCCAGATGAACTATAAATTATATTTAATATTTATATTAAATACATTTAATATATAATATATTTTTATCTTTAATACTTAATATTTATTCCCTTAAGGAGTAATTACTGAAACAGAATATGTTACATATAGCCAGAAGTGTTTTAATATGAAATTATCATTTATCTAAAATAATTTATCACACATCGCATAATCTAAAGAAATAATTTTGAATAAATTTAATAATATAAATAAAACATGTTTATTTATTTGATATTAAAAAAATTCCTTGACGATTATTTAAATTTAAAATGAATTATTACTATTGAATGTTTGTTTAAAATATATATAGAGATAGAAAAATTTAAATCTCCTGATGAATTATAAATTATATTTAATATTTTATTCTCAAAAAAGGAAATAATAAATAAGTGTTCCGAATTTCTTTTCGTATATTTCTGATTCGAAATTCTTTTTCTAAAGAAAAATATGAAACTGCTTTAAAATTTATTAAGTTTCTTGTTTATTAAACTCTCTGGGTTCTTCTTTATTTTGAAAAGAAAAATATGCGGAATTTCTTATATGAATTCCTTTTACGTATTTTCCTTTATATATTCCTAAAAAAAAAATAATAAATAAGTAAAGAGAAAATTTAACAGTGGGTCAAAAAAAAAAAAAAATAAAAATAATTTCGAATAACAATTAATTTTTTTTTTAATATAAAATTTTCGTTTTCTAGATTAATTTTGTGGAAATCTGAATTTTAAAAATGGTTTATTTTATTTTTTATGTTTTTTAAAATGCATTAATTTTTTGTTATTTTATATTTTTCGTTCTATAAAAACCTTCGACTGGTTTGATAAAAAAAAAAAAAAGGCAACAAAAAGGTTGAAAATTTAATTTTGTTAAACATTCCACGACAAAGAATGGTTTCAAAAATACAAATACATCCATTCTTTGTCACCGAATGTTTTTTTTTTTTCAAAAAATAATAATTTAAAGCACAAACTAAACTCGTTTATTTGATATGTTTGTAATTCGTAACTTTTCTTTTTGTAAAATATTTAAATCATTATAATGAATTGTAATTATTTTTTGAAAAGACGCGAAACATAATAATTTCAAATTAATTATAAAATCTTTTTAAATTACAATGAAAGCAAGAATTAATAAAATGCAAAAATTTATAATTCTTGCTCCACAACTAAATTTGTAAGAAATTAGAAACTAGAAATTTTTAGAGAAAAAAAGAAACATTTCTTTTTTCTCTCGTTATAAAAATTAATACTTTTTAAATTTTTCGTTGTAAAACGTAATATTTTTTTTTTTTTTTTGATAATTCTCATTATTAAATGTACATTTTTATAAATGATTGTGACATCTCCAGTTATTATTTTATTTAGATACCCTATCACATCTTTTCAATTATTAATCCTACAGTTATTATTTTATTTCACTAGTCCCTATCAGGAATTCCAAAAATGTACATTGTATATTCTTTAAAATAACGTTTTTAAATAACTTAATAATATTTTTTAAATAAATTTCCTGATGGTAGATACACACTTTAAATATGTTACGATTGAATGTAATGTTTCTAATTATTTTACAAAAATAAAAACTAAGGTTTTTTTGATAAAAGCCAACCATTTAATTAATATTTTTAACTAGCTTTATTATATGCAGAAATTCAAGCAGTTGTTGGAAATTATTGAATTTATACTAATTTCAGTAGCCAACAGTCTTCTTCGAGGGGAAGGGGGTAGGTAGAAATCGAGTACTGGATACGATCAGTTACAGAACGTTAAATAAATTATGCAGTTATTTAATAAATTTCAAGGGTTCCTATCTGTAATAGTCATTTTCATCAGTTATATTTATTGTCAATTAATTATTGAAAACATTACTTTTGATGAATGTCTATTGAAATGTAAAAATGTAGTCCAATTTAAACCGTAGGTCCCGATCTAATATTACTGTAGAGAGTTGGGCGTATTGGCTAGACAACTCTTCCCTGTAAAAAGAAACCATCTCCTGTCTCGAAATCTGCCAGTAGGCAGACTGCCTTTGTCCACCATGGGCTGGTCCAGGAATTAGTTAGTTAGTTAAATATGTAAAAAAAAATTTTTTAAATAAAATGAATAAAAAAATAATAAAATGTATTAATTTAATTGTAACGTATATAGTTTTCGAAATGTAATTTATTTTATTTTGAATTTAAATATAAATTTGTTATTGTTATAGATTCATTATTAAACATTTAATTATGACTGTATCAATTTACCACAAATTAATTTTTCCATAAAAAAAACATTTGATTAAGTTTTATATTTCTCTTTAACTTACAATATGGAATCTATAAAATATTCATTGTAAACAAAAAGCTTATTAATAAATTCATTAATTCAAGTTTCGCTAAAAATTTATTTATTATTTTATGAAAAAAAAAAATAAAACATAAGCTCATTAGTTGCCGCAAAAAAGCCAAATTCATCCGACGGTGATAAAATTGCCTCAACCTTTTTCAAAACTGCGCCTTTCAGCCTAATGAACGAACTATAATGAATTGCTTACGTAAGAGGATTTTCCAAATTTAAACAAAAACCGATATCTATCCAATCTTGCTCAAGAATTTTGAGTTATAAAGCATAAACAAAAGCATCTTAAATTTTCATTGAAAAATTGCTACATTTTTTTTTTCTTCATGTACTTTAATTCCAATCAAGTATTTTGTGACTAAGACGTCGGACAACGAAGCCTAACTAATTATTTGCAAAGCACAATAGATTGCAGGGGCAACAACAGCTTTTGGTAAGAGAAAGAAAGTCGTGCACCTTCCCACCCCTCCTTTTAAACTCGTCCAGTGACGAAAGCTTCTACAAAGTGTGCCATAAAAATATGAAGGCCTTTTCCACCAGGTTTTACAAAAGGGGTGTGAGGACTGGATTTCGTGGATGCGGGCAACCCCGAACTAATTGCAGCTCATTAAACCAGCCCGCACTAAAGGGAATTGTAGACTTAGAAAAACCATTCACTAACAAGTCAGTGGCTTGCACTTGGTAATTAACAGCGGTTGTCCTGAGAGGATATTTTACGAAAGGGCGGTGCTTTTCGTCAGGATACTCGAGGGATAGGAAGGATATTGCCTTTCCGGCTTATCGAAAAACGGGTTCTGTCTTTATAAATCAGGGGGAAATTTCGCACCCGAAGTGTCTTGGTTTCTGGTTTGCAAAAACGTTTTTTATGTATCGCTTAAGTATTTTAATCTATGTTGCGTATAGGTTTTCTTGCTGTTAAGTGCTGCTGGGATTTTAATAAAAGGGGGTATTGGACTAGTGCACAGATTTTTATAAAGGTAGAATAATGATTCTTTTTCGCGATAAATGTTGACGAAGCCTGGATTACTGTGATAATATATGAGGAGATTTACTGGGAGATATAATGATTTATGTATAAACATTTTTAATTGCTTTTATGGAAACGTGGCATAATTTGATGTTTAATTTCATTCATTTGCATTTTAAGTGAAATTTTTTTTAGATATGTGATTTTATAATGTATTGAGGAGTAATAATTAAGTAGCTGTACTCTGTAGTAAATATAAATTGGTTTCTAATTGAATAGAATTAGATTCCAACTAGTAAAATGCTAGAATCACTACTATGTTAATCAAGTAGACTAGTAAGAAAATTTATTAGTGTTTCAACATACTTCATAGCTAGATATCTTCGTATTTTCTGCAAAGCAATTCGTAAATGTGATTCATTTACTAGTAGAAGTCCTCCTGGAAAGCATTGCATAAATTTTGCTTAATATATTTAATGCAACAAGAAAAAGCAATGCCTCAGATTCAAATGCCAAACTTTTTCTGAGGTTCTGCTGTTATTTCGATAATTTTCTTATGTTACATGATTTCTACAAGCCATTTATTATTTTGTTTGCTCATGATCTTTTCTTGGTACGAGATTTTTGAAGTTTATAAATATGTGTAAGCCTTTTTAGCAGATTGGCTCTTTCAGATGAACTTCTTTTATAATAATATTTATGAGAAAAAAAAAAAAGGATATTGGAAAATAAGCATTTATTTGGGAAAAGACATCAGTTATTTTCAAAAGTCATTAGAAGGTGGAAATAAAAATTAACTGTCTATGAATAGTATGATTTTTATTTGAGTTTACGAAGACTAACAAAACGCAAGAATGATATATATATATATGTATGCGTGTATATAATTATCCTTATCTCAGTTGAACTGCTTAGAATAACATGGAATAATCAATAATTTGTGATGTGTAGAAGCAATTAGGCACATATATAGAAGCATTTAAATTGTTCAGGTATATGGTATTGGTATATATTATATTGTACAATGCCATATACAATTATATGGTATTGTACTGTAAAAAAGGATAATAAGTGATTTATGAAGTATTTATTAATTGTAAACAATCACATTTCTCATGAATAAAAGTGGTTTTATACTATAACGTTAGATAATTAGATTTAATTTTATGAATGAAAATTAGGGTTCAACGATTAAAAATATATTTCCACAATTTTCTCCTTTATAATTGTCTATTAAAAATTGGATTATTGTCACATCTCATTGCGTAAGAAAGTAAATATTTTCATCAATGAATATATTAAAGCGCTGTATAACACACCAGTACGATTACAATGATTATAGTTGTTTACCCTTAACCAAATTAAAACAATGTTATTTCCCCATTCCGAATGATATATGACTATGCGACGGAAATATTGTCATTTAACTTTGCGTCGGACAGTATCACATGCTGCGAAAGGTATATATTTCCTTTGAGAGGAAATACCGGATATAAAAAGAACTTTATCAATGGAAGGACGGGTGAGTCCCCTAAACGTCATAAATCACAATGTCTTCTGCTTAATCACGTATTACCCTGGTCCACCCCCTTGCCTTAGGGCTACAGGGAGTTGGGGTTGAAATCCTCCAGAGGTGTCTCCTTTCTTGGAACCAGGGCATAGGGGTTATCTTTCAGTTAGACTTTTCTTCCTTTTTTTCCACCCTATCTAATTTCAGACAGTTTAAAAAGTAAAATACAGATATATTCTGTTAGTACATAAACAGATGAAAGCTTATCGAAATTAATGCAGATATAAATACTTTTAAAGCTAATTTTTTTCTTTTTGTAGGATATACTTTTTGATCACTTTAGTATATATAAAATCATGTTGTTAAGATTGATCGCTAATATATAATAGTAATGGAGAATAATACTGTCCAAAAAATGTTTTTGTGATAATTGCGGTACATTTTGTGTGCTCCATATGAGTTGATGTGGGACATTCTATTGCTATCATCACGGAATTTACTCATTTTACAAAACAGTTAATACAGTGGAAATAGAACATACTTTCACTTGGATAATAATTATCGCACCCTTCTTTTATATCTCAAGTAAGGAGAATCTAAATTTATATGCTTTTTTAAATTCCCTGAATAAAAATAACATAATGAATATAATAATATACTATCCAATATAAATTATGTAATAAAAATAAATTTAAAGAATTATTCTATAACAACGCATTTTTTTTTAAATAATTAATTATATATATATATATATATATATATAAAGAATGTTTTATTCTTTTAAAATTAAAATTAAAATTGTTTATCAAGATAAAATATAATATTTCAATATTTTTTTTTTTCATGTTTGCACTTACAAAATATAAATCTCATTATAAATTCAATATATGTCTCAAGATGAGCAAGTTTCTTAGTAAATTTATTAAAAATAAATTGATTTTTTTTGTTTAATATTGAACGGGAAATTTTACATTGTTTAATTTTTTTAATTGTTTAAAATTTAATAAAAGGAACAAACGATGGTGAAAAAAATTATAATGATGAAGGAAATTAAATATTATTAACCTTAATATTTGTGAATTAATATTACGAAAATTGCTTCATTGTAAAAGAAAACGTGCGAATAAAAACTCGCTTTTTTTTTTGCCGTTAGCATGTCACAACCATCAAAACCATTCACTTATTGAATAACATAAAAATGCAGATGCCACTCAATTATCCAATCTTAATAAAAACCATGAAAAAAAAAAAAAAAAAGAATTAATTTTTTTTTATCTGATCATTTTTAAATATAAACCTATACACTCTTCTTTAAATACCTGAAATATTTCCTAAATTTTTCAAATCTTCTTTCAAATCCTTCATTTGCAGATGCTCATACTTCCTTCTACATGTACGAGGAAAATTCATATTATGCACTAGTACTAAGCTGTATTGTTGTACCTTTTTTAACCACCTTCTTTCACTGACGTGTACTGACAACAGCTGCACTTGATCCTGAATTTGTGAGATTTAAGAAATCTGAGCTGGCATGAAGGCTGGCTTTTATGATGTTAATTGAGATCCGATAATTTATGCCGAGAGTTTAGACGCTTCGCGGTAAACAGAACTTTAAAAAAAATTCTTCTATCTATCGTGCACACTTTGAACTATTGAAGTCTTCAATGATTGATGCAGATTAATAAAAGTATGGCCATGCACTAAGTCATATAAGCTAGCTTTAGAATTGAGTTGTTTGTTTCTCAATAGTTTTGAAAAATATTTTTGAAACTTTAACTGAAATTTATTTTTTTTTTTTAAATATTTATTTATTTAAATTTTATTATTTTTTATTTTTTTTTTTTCTTAATCATTTTTATAATTTTTAAAGTCAAAAATAACATGAAAATTGATCACAACATATATGAAATCATTTTAAAATGAAATTTGGAATATTAGTATTGCCCTGAAATCTGTTGTGGTATAAAAATGCAAAATGTTTGATTTTTTACAGCAATATCTTATTAAAAATAAAATTTTATTTTCATTAAATAAAAATTGAATTAGCATCCCCATAAAAAATGAATTTTTATCATTTTAATATTTTTGAAAATACAACCTCTAAATACAATTAAAATTAACTAGCAATATTTGGTAATTTCTAATAAAAAGAGGGAAATTATATATTTACACATAATTAATGATTAATGCTAATTAATGAAGTATGGCCATGCACAAAGTCATATAAGCTAACTTTAGAATTGAGTTGTTTGCTTGTCAGTAATTTTGAAAAAATATCTTGTAAACGATTAAAAATTTTTAACCGTTTAAAAGATATTTTTTCTGAAAAATAAAAATTTAAAATTATTTAAAATAAACGTGGTTTTAATTGTATTTTTTTTTCTTAATCATTTTTGTAATTTTTAAATTAAAAACTAAAAAAACATGAAAGCATCACAACTCAGTGATATATGATACATCAGAATATTTTAAATTAAGTTTAATTTTTGACGATCAATGGTATATGATGATATTTTAACATATGAAGTAATTTTAAAATTAAATTTGGAACATTAGTATTGTCATAAAATTTGTTTCTTATGCAAAATATTTGTTTTTTAATACAATAATATAATATCAAAAGCGTTTGACAAATAAGAAATTGAATAAACGATACCATAAAAACTCAATTTTTATCATTTTAGTAATGTTAGAAGATACAATATCTAAATAAAATTAAAATTAACTAACCACATTTTCTAATTTCTTATGAAAAGGGGAAAATATATATGTTTGTACATAATTAATAAGACCGTTACTGCAAGAAATGAAAATTACTTATATTCAGCAAATTGTAAAAATTTATTTCATTTACTAACACTGAAACATGGATTTTCAATAAACTATTTTTATTATAAAACTATCTAAATAGGAAATATTGTACCTACATAATTGCTATATTGGTACTAGTGCTAGAATATTTTTTTTTTCTTTTCGTATTATTCTACAAATACAATATTTAGTATTATAGTAAGGATAATTGCTTCAAAATAAACTCAGTAACAGTCAACAATTAACTTACTTGTTATTTTAAATTTGCATAATGCCTGTTTAATTAATTAAAGTTGCATAATACCTCAGTAATTAATTAAATTTACATAAAACCTCTTTAATGAATTAATCCATAAAATTTCGAAAAATTACCCATAAAAATTCATAAATAAACGAAAAGAAATTTTTCCGTTCATATTAAAATTTAAAAATGAAAAGAAATGCATTTAAAAATAACAATGTTTTTTTAATAAATATTTCAAACAAAAATTTATTCTTCAAAATATGCAAAAAAAATATATCTAAAAATGTATTCTTGTTATTAAAAAGAATGGAAAATTAAACTACACAACAAAAAAAAAAAATGTCCAATCTATGTTTTGTTTAATGCATAATTTTTTTTTTTTTGAAATAATGGATTGTTTTTATACTAATTTTTTACTTTTCATATGTACGATGGCTGGGTTATTCGAAATAATTTTTTCTACTGTAAGAAAACCACTTATTTTTCCATTAATTTATTATTTCTGTTTTAAAAATGATATCATTCCTCTAGGTATGACTTTGCAGTAAAAAGTTCTAACTATTTAAAATTTGATTCATACTAAAAAAAAAAAAATAATCCAGGTATATGTCTGTTCTCTAAAATTTAATATTCAACATATTTTATAAACCAAAAATAATCAAAATTTTTGATCAAATTCACAAGCAAGAAATATGATTGCAATATAAACAATGTGCCTAAATATGGATTAATAGAAATTATTTCATTATTTTATTATAAAGTATATTTGACGAAATTGAAACATTTATCATAACTATTCCTAGTTATACAGTTCTATGTTTACGCAAATTGAGTTAACGAATTTATTCAATATGGGACTGATTATTTCTCCATGATAATTCTAACATAAAATTCACAATATCATTTTTATGCTCGCAAAATTTCATATTAAAATATACAAAATATACCTCCTAAATCGGTTCTTGTTCTTTTATCCATTTAATTGTTATGGGAAAAAACAGTAAAACAATGAAATTGAAAATCTCATTAAAAAAAAATTTCTCAACATAATTTTAGAATTGTAAACACAACTTCCAAAAATATATTATTAATAGTTAATAACCGTACATATGTATTAGTATAAAAAAATATTTTACTAAATTGTAACGTTTCTTAATGAGTTTTTACAGTCTCGTGAGTTTTCTCGTACCTCTTCATTTTGAAAGTCACTTATTTTACCTTTACAATCCTTGAAAAAATCCTTGAAATTGCATTTTCCATTGGTGGACTAGCATAATTTCCCAATAGAATATTCATACCTCCCAAACTACATTATCTTCTTTCCATCCATTCCATCTTTAAAAAAAAAAAAAATAAAATAAAATAAAAAGTCTAAGGCACATTACACATGTTTTCCGAAAGTTAGTATCTATGTGGACTACCATTTAAAACTGCTAAATGATTAAAAATTTTTGTCACATCACCTCAGAAAAAGAATTAAGACTGGTAAAAAACTTAAATATCAGTAATTATTTCAAAATTATTACCATCACTAACCTTCTGTATTATTATTAAAATAATTGCGAAATTGTATCATTTTATTCAAACAATTGAAGTTTTAATGTGGACCCCCTTTTTTTTTTTTTTACGCAAATTAATGTTTTAAAGCAACTTTCCTCATGATGAAAAACATTTATTTCTCCAGGGCATGAATGACCATGTGTCTAGCGTTCTGATGCTCGGTGCCACAGTTGTTTGTAGTGGTTCGAAATCCACTTTAAATCGTAGGTCCCAGTGTCATATGACTATAAGAGCGTCGCGGTGCCAAGTCAGACTTCTACCTATGGGTGCTCTATCACAATGGAAGGTGCCCCATTCCCATCCAACCATGAGTAGATTACTCATGGGATAACCGTCCCGCACTGCAGGACACCAACGATTATGCCACAGCAACAACGTTTATTTTTCCATTATAGTCCTTGAAAATAAATTGCATTTTCTTTTATGGACTCACTTTGTTTCCTAAATAACACTCAAACATTCGAAAACATATCAACTTTGCTCAGAATTGGAAACGAGATAGAAAATATCAGTTCTCTAGAAAGCATTTATAACGCTTGGTGCACTTCAAAAACCAAAATTTCACATCATATCTTCATGGCAATCATCACTAATATCCGTAAACATTGTAAACAATGGATTAATCAAATTACCAACAATATACATAAATAAAAAATTGCAACATTGTTACATTTTTACAGCATTATATGTATATAAAAAAGCTAAACTGTTGCAAAGAATCTCAATTTTGACAGTCTTCCGTGTTTACAGAAATTGGGGCTTTAAAGCAATTTGTTCCATTACTGGAGACACTTATTTCTCCATTACACAATCTTGAAGAAAAGAAAAAAAAAAATTGCATTTTCCATTTGTGGATTCGCATAATTTCACAATAGAATACTCAAAACTCCCAAAACACGTTATCTTCCTCCCTCCATTCCATCTTTTCCAAGAAAGAAATAAAAAGAAGGCAAAGACACATCGCATCTGTTCTCCAAAAGTTAGCATTCATCACGCCTGATGCGCCGTAAAGGACCAAAAACTTTGTATCAAACCAACCCAGCAAACATCACAGCAATATTTCCGTGCAATATATATACATTTTTTTTTTTTTTTTTTTTTTTTTCATTTCTTCTTCTTCGCAGACAAATGCCGTTAGAAATAAATAAGAAATATCTCCGGGAAATATGTGAAAAAAAGTTCAGCCCTCCCTCCAGACATTATTTCCTTTGGACCGGGGCGCAGCCAGAAAGGGGGCAATGATGTCTCTGAGCTGTCAACCTTCTCCCTTGCCCTGATAAGGTGAGTGATGGGTGCGTCACACACCAAGGAAAGGGGAGAAGGCCCAGGTTATCTTTTTTCATACTTTTTTCGGCGCGAGGTTTGATGGATTTTGGTAGGATTCCTATATATTTCAGCTGCAAAGGCACTTTTTATCGCGGACTAGGGAGATCAGCTGTACAGGTAATATTTTACTCCCGCTTCCGATGGGATTGTGTCTACAGGGGCGATGGATTGGATCCCCGTAACTGTTTTCTTTCCTTCTTTGGATACCGTTTAACTGGTCGAGTGATAACATTTTATTTAAATTAATTTATTACAGCTGGTGATGAAGGCTAGGTGACTGGAATTCAAATCCATTGATGACATTCGTTACAATTATTGCTTTCATGAATGAGGTTTGTTGAAGTTGTTGCGCAATCACTGCTTTGAAATGAGGTTTGTTGAGGTTGTTGTGCAATTGCTTTCATGAATGAGGTTTGTTGAGGTTGTTGCGCAATTACTGCTTTCATGAACTTGATGAGGATCTTGAAAACCCGTACATGGGATTGATATTGAAAATTAAGCTGCCTATTAGGAATTTTCCAGGGTTTTTTTTCCTCATTTTTCCGTATGATGATATGCAGGGCAGTTAGCCCTAGAAACCCTTCTTGGAAAGTGATACCCCCACCTGTTTTTTACCCATTGATAGGTTTTTGCGGTATACAAGGGGACACTGATGTGCAAGAACAAACAAATATAATTATTTAAAAAATCATTCGTATACAAGACTGCTATAATGAAATGTAATATTACTAATTTTAATAATATATTTCATCACTGGGAATATTACATTTCTTCTCTTGAAATTCTTTACCCAATGATAGGTTTTTGCTGTATACAGGAGAACAATGCTGTGCTAGAATAAACAAATATAATTATTTAAGAATCATTCGTATACAAAACTGATATGATACGAATCTTCTACAAAAATACACAAATACTTTCTTCTCTTGAAATTATAAAACCAATTTACATTTTTTTAAAATTTTAATAATTTAATATATTTTATATCTCATAGAATTCGTAAGGAACTTTTTCATTGTAAATATTTATATTGAAAAATCTTGGTATTATAAATTTCTTTTATTTTAAATGCGAATGGAATCAAAAATTATAAATGTGGTGTAATTTACTAAAGTTATAAAGAATAATTAAGAAAAATTATACTACAAAAGAATATTCTCAAAAATTAAATATGTGATACTGCGATTTTTAGTACAGAAAAATGTGTAATATTTCTTTATTCAGAAATTTTCTTTTCCACTTCTTTTTTATTAATAAATGTGTTACATAAAAATATATAATTAATATTACTTAAAATGTATATCTAGTATCAAAATTTCTTATTAAATTTTTATGTATTAAAATTATTCTTTACAAAAGTTATAAGAGATTGTTCCAAATAAAATTCTATCAGAAAAATTTTAAATATTGAACTTAGTAGTAATTTTTCATTTTTTTTTTATTAATAAATATATTACAAAAATATGTATCTAGTACTGCTACAAAATATATAAATAATATTCCTTCAAATGTATTTCCAATATTAAACTTTCCTTATTAATTTTTTTTTATGTGTTAAATTATTAGAAGAGTTGGTTTTAAATAAAAAGTTATCAGAAAAATTTTAAATATTGAGCTTAATTAATGATATTTTGAAAGCCATTTTTTAATTAGAGCTGTTAATGTAATCTGTTAACTAAATTTCTTAAAATTTATCTGAATCCAAGCAGATAATGTTACGAAATACAAAATTAATTTCAAAAATATTTCCAGACAAATAATAACAGTCTTGACTTGGAAACCATTCAGTTTTAGGAAATTATCATCTAGATATAAATAGAAAATGTTATTGCACTATGAAAAAGAAAACTGATGAATGATCTGCCTCGTGGCATTTAGCTATGAGATAACAGTATCATTTTTCGTCTCATAATAAATCATACGCCACCGTGTACTCTAATGTGTCAAATTGTTTAACACTGCTGAAATAAGAAAATCAAAACAGCAATATTCTTGTTTCTTTCTGTCTCTACTTTTTTTTTCGTAACTTTGTTTGATAACATTGATAAAACTTTGATAAATTACCTTCTGACTTCACGTAAATCAATAAGAAAACTCTGAACACACACAACTATAAGAAAAAATTATAACCTTATAAAAAAAAAACAGCTATAAATATTTTTACCTACCACATGTTTTACATATATCGTATTCCTAATTTGAATTTCAATGTACAGAGTGTTCATAATAATAAAAAGGTGAGTGCTAATATTTATCAGTATGAACATTTACTATAGAACCTAATTGCGCATGCCATTGTGCATGCCAGAAACGAATAAAGTTAAATGTATAAGTTAAACATTTAGCAGAGAAAAGAAAGAACATTAATGAAATCATAAGCTGCACTATTAAAATCAGAAAAACTCTCAAATTATTGAAGTGGCTCCCAAGTGTATCATTGCACAGTTCTCACCGGTTAATAAAATATTAGTGCACATACTCAAAGACTCCTGCTGCTGTGCTTATCCTGTATTGAAATTATTAAGCCTTTCAACGTGACGCATGCTGGATGGAGTTGTTCCTCTAGCGAAACTTGATCCCACCTGTACTCCCAGAAGTACTGCATTTGTTCGCAAGTTAAAATCAACCCCTTTTATTCTGCAATTTGTGTAAAATAAAAGTTAGCTTCAATATATAGTTGATGCTTTAATATTGGCTAAGTCCATAGGATAAATAGAGTTTAAAGCTCCCATAAGTAAATGACGAGGTTTGGAAAACTAAACCACCAAACATCGTATATAGAAAGCCGTGGGAGACATCCTGTTCAATGCAATAATGATTCGTGTGACAAACTCTTTTACGGAGCTTTTAGGTGTAAACCAATGATTCCATTGGCCACAAAAATAATCTAAAATGTTGAAGATGTGCCGTGGTAATAATCAGAATTATCTATAATGTGAGCGCAATAATCAGAGGCACTAAGAATACGCTCTGCTAATAATCAGAAGCATTGAGGATCTGAATATATCATCATCTGAAGCATCATATATATATATATATATATTCTTTTTAAAAATTTTTTAACCTTAATAATCCAATTAATTGCAACTGTCATTGCTGCTTTCTTTCACCGGAAATTTGCCTGTAATAAATGCTTGTCGGTGACATTTTGTAGATATGCTACTTCTCCGGCATGAAAAGAATGGCGTGAGATACTTTTTTCTGGCATACAACCCTGGAATAGTGGAATAGTGGAATACAATCCTAAGTATGTCTTGATGGGAAACATCACTTCTCCTATTTTGAACAAACATCTCACAAACATCCTGCATTATATGGTTATATGATAGATACAATAATTCATCAATTTTCTTAAGCACTTATCTAGTATTTAAAGCCTCTTCTCCGTGAAATCTAATTATTACCAAACAAATGTGAAATTTGAAATGACCAGTCACTTACCAACATTCATTTGATTATTAACATGATAAAAATTCTTTTTAAAATAAAAAATAAATAAAAAAAGATCAACAGGTAACAAAAAAATTCATCAGTTTTTTTAAGATCAATGCTGAAAAAGTTAATTTTTTAATGTCAACAATGATTAAATTTCGTTAGTTGTCAAGATTAGCACCTAACATAATCGCATTAGCTTTTCAAATTAAAACAGAACATATGTTAGTACCAGTACACACAGGTTCAAATTCAAATGTAAGTATCCAAATTTCAAAAAAAAAAAAAATAATTAATTGATGTTTGATAATTTATTGAAAAAAAAAAAAATTAAGACATACTAATCTAGATACAAGACATATATCTACATTAATTTTTGTTCTTGCTTTTAGCACAAGAATGTCAGTTCTATCGGCTATCAAGAAATTAGTCACAGGCAAATGTTTATTTTTATCACATCATTATTCTATAACATTCCCAAAACCATGTCCCTTTTTAAAATTACGTTAAAAATAGCTGTAGTTGTTGTGAGATGATACAGTAAGTTGTGAATTCCCGTTGGATCAATACAGGATGCAGAATACAGGATGTTCGAAATCATACGATGCTATGCACATTTTCAGACATGAATATTAAAACAATCAATAAACAAAAATCATTCGACGCCTATAAAAATAAACCTAATAATAAATCACATATTTAATAATTTTTAATATCGTGCGTCAAAAATATTCCTTCCTTTAATGTCGCACATCGTATATTTTTTATTATATTGTTTATGTAAATAAAACAAACACACAATACAGAACTTTTGAATTGCTTTTCGTGTGATGTGCGCATAAGGTACTATGTGATCTGTGTCTTTCTGAAGTATGTGCACCCTTGCATATTAATTATTAATATCAACATTCAACAAAAATTACATTTGATGACCAGATAAAATAAAGGTACTCAAATACCTTTTTGTCTGACAGTTTAAAATATATTAATATAACTTTTCTTGCAGATCCACCTGCAGTGGTGATGCAACCAACTGGAGGAGTGATCGTCAACGAATCGGACAGTGCCATCATCTACTGCACGTACGAAGCGAACCCCTACAATGTCTCCGATGTCCTGTGGTACCACGAAGATGATCAGTTAGCTGTGCCTACAGCTGGCAAGTACGAAAGCAGCAGCCAGGGATATCCCACTCTGACAGTCCGGAACGTCAGAAAGGATGACAGGGGCATGTATTCGTGTTCCCTGGCTAATTCTGTTGGCAGAGGAAATGCAAGCAATTACGCTGAAGTCAATGTTTTGTGTAAGTACATATTTTCTTATTAAAAGTGCATAAAGACACATGATATTTTTATTTCGACATGGTATTGTGCAATTTTTTTTTCGATTCAGTTATTTTCGTCATTTATTCATTTACTTATAATTCGTTCCTGACATATTTTCATTGCAAAAGGATATAAATCTTTAGTAATACCATTTATGTTTATATACTTTTTCTGTTCGTGTGTTTGTTACTGAACTCCTCCTAAACGGCTGGGCCGATTTTGATGAAATTGTGTGTGTGTGTGTTTGATAGGATCCATGGATGGTTTAGATTCACAAATAGACACGGTAGGTGGCACTGCAATGGATATAATTCTTCTGTACGTGTGTTTGTCACTGAACTCCTAAACGGCTGGACAGCTTTTGACGAAATTTTGTGTATGTGTTTGAGTTGGTCCCTGGATAGTTTAGATTCACAACTGGACCCTATAGGTGGCTCAATTAATAAGATATATTTGATAACCATTAATTATCATATATGTTTAAGTCCTTATATTTTTAAATAATTATACTTGATAAATAAAGAGGTTTTTTAGCTTCTTATTTAAAAGGACGATAGATTGTTTTATTTTACCATCTAAAAATAATAATCTACTACTCAATAAATTCAAAACAAAGCATGAGTTATTTCAACAATTCAACAAAATTTTTCAAGTGTTTAATGCAGTAAACTAACATTTGAAACAGGTTTAATGTATTTTGAAATAATTTTCTAAAAACAATAAACTTTTCTGGATTAAAGCAATATATTTAAAAATGTAAACTATTTAAAAAATTAATTTTGGGAGTACAGTTATGAAAGATTTTTATTACTTTTTCCCTTGTAATACATCGTATGAATCCGTTTTTGTTAAAAAGTTCTTATTTTTGTTTTTTCAGTAATTTTATTTAAAGTTCATATGACAGACATATGAATTACAAAGCATATTTGAAGGCATAGTGTTTAATAAAGAAATAATAAAACTAAAATATTTGGATACTTTAATAGAAATTTCTGACTATAGTATAACAGAAAATACAGCCTAATTTAAACCGAATGTAAGAATTATTTTGCTTATTATCACCACAATGGAAATGGTTTCCTGCTTTAATAATAAAATATTTCAAATATGATGAAGTGTAGGAAAATTCAATTTAACAGGATAATTAACAAAACTGCAGGATGATTACTAAATAATATTTGTGTTAGGAGTAACTCATTTTGCATTAAAAGTGCAACATTTTACTTACTTAGTCTATGAACACAGGTATGGAAAATTAAGTTTGACTTAATTATTATGCTATTCTAGTTAAAAATTGTAAATCGTAGTTATTTTACTTCTTACGTGACCAAGTAGTAGAAAAATGATACTCTTTAAAGGAGAATATAAAATTTTTCTTTTCTTATTAAGATTAGAATGATAATTCATGGAAAAAAACGGTTTATTTTAAGTCATTGGATTAGATTTCATCTGCTTATACTGTAGAATAATTTAATATTAAAACTTACGAAAAACGACGAATTACCGAATGGTGAACAATTTCTCGAATGTTGTAGCTTATAGGGAAATAAAGAGCAAGGACAATCCGAACTGCATATTAAAAAATATAGTGCATTTATAAACCACATTGAAAGGCAGAGCTGTTAAATAAACAAAGCTTTGAAACTAATGGTGTGTAGTAATATTTATGAAATTTTCGTATAATAAATGAATGCCAATAGAAATTAAGAAAGCTGGAAAACAATGTAACAGTAGAAATTCATTTTGCTAATTATTACTGAAATCGAAATCTCTAAATAGTTTACTTCTTAAATATTAATTATTAGTACACTTAAAATAATTAAATCCATTTTGTAAATTAAATTTCACATAGGAATTTATTAAAAATATAAATGTTTTTACTAATGAACATTCATTTTTAGATTTAGTACATAGTACATGCTCAGCCTTCTCCTTCATTGGTGGGGGCCTAAATGGCCGAGTGGCTAGCGCTCTGGCACTCGGTATCACAGGTTTCGGGTTCGAGTCCCGGAGCTGCCATGGATGTTTGTAGTGGTTCGGAATCCACTTTAAACTGTAGGTCCCAGTCTATTTAGCCTAAAGTGTGCACAAGATGACCGTAGAGCGACAAACCAAACCAAATCTTCATTGGTGTCCCTTGGTAGGCCAAGGCCGACGGCCTACTGGCAGATTTTGAGACGGGGAAATGTTGTGTTATAACAGGGTAGTGTTGTCAGCCTTAAAACTAACAGTCATATTACAGTCATCAAACCGTAGATATCGAACTGTTTAAAGTGGACAATGAACCACTACAAACTTCCATGGCACGAACGAGACTCGAAACCGAAACTTGTGACAGAGAGCGCCAGAACGCTAGTCACACGGCCATCGGGCCCCATAATTTTTTCTGGTATAGTATGTTTATAATAATTTAAAATAATTGACATTGTAATAACAAACAAAAGTGTACGACATTATGAATCCGATTCAATAAAACTTTACATCCCTTGAAACATTTTAATTAACGAAAAAAACTAATAACTATTTACATGTTTAAAAGAAGATTCTACATTTAATTCGATGCTAAAAAATGCATTTTGAAAAGAAATAAATGACTAAACGATTCATTAACTTAGTAGCCTTCATGCATGGAAAATTGAATTTTTTTACTTTTCACCGTCCAGTGAATCTGAATTTATCCGGTTTGCGAACACCCTCGAATAAAACTCTATTTGTGAGTAGTTAGGAACCAAGCTGCGTTCTTCGCGTGACCTTTTATATTTCAGAGCTTTTATTTCACTCTTCTTTTATTTTTTTCATATTTCTATTATTTTTTGATGATAATTTTTTTTTTTTTTTCCTGTCTTTTCCACATTCGGGGAGATTGCCTTTTTTTTCTTCTTCTGAAAATTGCCTCCA